>CAJNIZ010010671.1:0-11887 GCA_905231905.1 Symbiodinium pilosum | reverse complement strand
GGTTTGGGGTTTGGGGCTCAGGGATTTTGGTTAACCCAACCCCAGCAATAAGGACCCTGCAACATAGGGTAGAGGGTTTAGGGTTTAGGGATTTCTGATATCTCAACCCTTACAGTACGGATACTGTTGCCCCATCATATGACTATATCGGGGTCCAGATTTTGGGGTTCGGGTAACTAAAAATCGCGTTGCTAAAGGAGGGCATGCTTAACAAGACCTCGCGGAACCCAGAACTTTGAATCAGAGGACGTACCTAGAATGAGGTAGGTTCCTAGGACTGAGGCACCCGGCCCGGCGACTCGAACCCAAACCTGAAACCTTCAATTCAATGCCCCAAACACACATGGAAGCCAACCTGAACGCCTGCTGGAAGGCTCATCGGTATCCCTAAGACCTGATTTAAATACACGGACACATGAACCTCAAACAGACCATAACTTCGAGCTGCCAGGGGTTTGGCCCAGGGGACGTCCAGGAAGAGGCTCGTAAATCTGATCCACCACGGGGTGCTCCTTGATTCACAACTAGGGTTTAAGGTTTCCATAAAGCGAGGTGCCAATATAAAGCCTCAAAATAAATAAATTCTCACTATAGACTTTCTCCAGGTCTGGGGTGGTAGTATGTTAGGATTCGGAATGGAGGGTTCGGTTATAGAGCTGCAGGGCTTTAGGGTCTAGTGCTTTTGGCCTCACTCCTCATATTGGGGATAGAGATCTCATGGGAGTAGCGGGGAGTACTTTTAGAGCTGCGCCTCTCCCCACAACTATCCACGGGTACTGCGCTGCCATTCATTCGCGTCGGCCAAATGTCTGGGGTCAAGGCCCTAAAGCTGAAAATCATGCTTCAGTACTGTTGAGTGAGACTGAAAGGCTGTTGATGTACCGTAGGATCAGGGATGCTGATAATATACGATCATATACTAGAATATACTATAATAAGCCAGAATATACTGCAATAAACCATCATATACTCTATACTACAATGGCTTTACCATTTATGGGAGCTACCTGTGACGGGTGCAGAGGTTGAGGGCTGTGATCTAGGGCCCCAAACTACCCACCCCAAACTAACACGGTTTAGGATTTAGGGTTTAGGGTCTTCTGATGTCCATTTGAAGAAGGTTTTGGGGGTTCCGTACTAGTTTAGGGGAGAATCGAAAGCTCGTTGTACTAAGGGGGCTCCGAAGCAATGGGACAATCATTATCATGCTTAGTGTGCAGGGTTTTGAGGAACCTAGCACGCTTCGTGGTGCTTTGCTTTTTGCGGGAACCCTAACATGTCAGTTGATTCTTAATCAGACTGAAAGCAGCAACAGCGACAATTATATCTACAACAATAATGACAATACAGACCCTCGTGGAAGGCAGCCGCTACAAGAGCGATGCTCCAGACCTGAGTAAATGCTGAAAAACTGCTCAGGCCACAAAAGCCCCAAAACAAGGGTGAGTTCAATGAACCCTGATGCCTGCCATTTGAAACGACTTCCATCAACACTGCAGGAATTATGTATATTTGGCATTCGATATACATCTATGTCTATGGCATCTTGTTTCAGATTCCGGAGCGGTCCCTACAAAATGTGCTCGCCTCGAATTTCCTAGTCCTTGCCAGAACAGATTTCGAGACACGCCCATGCCTAAAAAGCCTTGGCTCTACGACCCGCGATCCGCCCAAGATCTGCCGGAGGCCGTGCAGCAACATGAAGGCAGTAGCAGGCATTTTCCTTCACGGATTCAGGGTTCAAGGAAGAACGCTCCGAGTTGAGGGCTTAGAGGTTGGGGTACAAGGCTCCTCCAGGTTCTGGGCTTGTCACTAGTGTACCCAGTGTCCTAGAATGGTGCAAGCATACTATATTGTTTTTAATGATGGGTATCTGTGGGATGTGGGGGGGGGGGGGCGTCTGCTGTCCCGCACTTGGTTTGCGACCGTGCTTCCTGCTTATTACACGTCAACTGGAACATTCGCCAAGTACCCCAATACAGCGTAGGGTAGAGGCATCTAGAACGCATTCCTAAACTGCAAGTCCCAAACCAAAACCCTAAACCCAAGACCTAAGCCCTACACTGCAAACCCTGAGCGTGATCCTAGCTTAGGAACCGGGAACCGGGAGTGCTGGATGAGAGGGCTCAATGAGTGACAAATCTAAGCATGAAGGGCTTTTGAGGTATAGGGGTTGGGCTTTATTGACTTCTCAGGCTATCAATTCTTGAGAGCCCTGAAACCCAACCTTCGAGCCTCAAGCCTCGACCTTAAGTCTTTCAACCTCAACCCTAGGGTTTAGGGTTCAGGGTGTGAGGGTGTTAGGGTTTTAGGGTTTGGGGTTTAGGGTTCAGGGTTCCGGGCTTTAAGGTTTAGGGTTTTAAGTTCTAGGGTTTTAGGGTTTAGGGTTTTAAGGATTTAAGGTTTGGGGTTTGGGGCTTAAGGCTTCACCACACCCCTTGAGCCGAGAGACTGCCCATGTTTCGCCGCCAACAAGTAGAGGAAGCGGGCCGACTTTCCTTAGTCCCTAATCCCTGCTAGCCTGGGCCTCGGAGACTAGAGATGGAAAGTCCTACCCCCAAAAAGAATACAGCATCCTATCAAGGACCAAGGGATATGTAGCGGTTACTATAGTCCCATAGAAAGGATACAAACGAAGGGATATGTTATAGGAAGGTTATATGGGAAAGCCCTAAACCCCAAATGAAAAAAGCATCCCCATAAGCCTTAAACCCTAGACCCTGTAGTCCCCATTAAGTAGGTAGAATATGAGGTATTATATGGAGATCTTATTATAATATACCCAAAGCCAATCTACTTAAGGGGGTCTATAAACCCTAAGCCCTAAACCCTGGCTACTAAGGACCCAGTTTCTCTCTGCAGCCGCCAGACCAAGCCTAGTCGTTTAGGGCTTCAGGTGTAACAGGTTAGCAGACCTCAGGGTTTAGGTTTTAGACAGCAAGAGTTAATCATCTTTCCCTAAATGGGGGGGGCCCGAATATAGACCCCAAAATACTATAGTCCTTAGTATAGGGACCCCCAAAAAAGGTACCCCTAATTCTTGGAAACCCCTTAAGGATGATGGTTTAAGGTTTAGGGTAAGCAACCTTGGGGGTAAAGGTTTAGGGGCTTAGGGTCTGTAAGGGCTACATGGTTTAGATTCTTAGGTTGTAGAGTGCAGGGTTTGAGGGCCTAGAATTTCAGGTTGAAGGTTTTAGGGTTAGGCCTCAGATGATGTTTAGGTAGAGAGTGCATGGATTTGGGGTTTAGGGCTACTGGACAACTGTCTAAAAATCAAACTATGGCGCAATCCCCGTCATAAATGGAATCTACCCTGGCTACCTTTCCACCTACACTCCTGCACTACTTCAGAACTTACCTCAACCAGCCAGGATAACACTGCCCACGGGGCTTCCCAGAAGTAGCTTCTACAAGCACCCTACATCTTGATTTCCTTCTTGTTGTTGCCTTAGACTCAGCTTCTTGCCAGAATGCATTGCAAGGAAGTAGTCTGCAACGGCCTTGGTAGACAAACGGTGCCGCGTCCATAACAGATGGTCCTGAATGTGCCAAATACAGTTTCTCAAAAAGGGAGTATATAGGGATTTAAGGGGTCCCGACTCATGAGGTTGTGTTGGGAGAAATTCATCTTCAAGTGCTCGAAGCAACCAAGGTTTAGAAGGTGGATGGGCCCTACAAAAACAAGGAATTGAAAAATCGTGTGCTCATAAATCTCACGCACCAACGCATGTGTAGCAACAACCCAGGCGGCTTCATGGGTCTAACTAAACAAGACCCAATTAAAAATTATCTTCCAGTTCCACTTTTCGGTGCTGTACGCGGGGATATCCCTTGTGGCTTGAGACGCTACTCACTGCAAAAATACACCCCAGATTCGGGAGCCGTGGTGTTGGCAAGTGCTTGGTGTGGTGCCCACCAGAACCACCAGTACCAGAACTAATTGCAACACCGTGAAGAATTATGCGTGAATGAAAAGCCCGGCTGCATTTTGTAACCCAAAGTCCAAGAGCATCCCTGAACCACAAGCTCCTGATGGCTGCTCAGGCGGGAGTGGCGGAGCGGATCTGTGTAGTAGCCTCTATATACTGCAGCCTCCTGGAATAGGACCATGCTAAACCAAAAACCAACAAAAACTACACCCCATTCCCCCAAGAACCGGTACAGGCTTGCTGTCCTTCGCCAAGGACATGTAGGACGTTGCATTGAATGTCTCAGCCTTGCGACGGGCAACCACGAGGGTGTAGCTTCCAGGGTTCAGGATATGGTATGGCATTCAAGGGGTTTCAGGCTTTGGAGCTTGGGGTTAGGGAAGGTGGCCAATGGGGTAAGTTCAGAGATTCAGGGCATGCTACTGTTGATAGACAAAATCCTACATGACTCATGACCCTTTGTTGCCACACCATAAGAATTCTGGTAGTTGCACTTACTAAAGCTAGGGATTAAGGTTGAGGAACAGGGTTTAGGGCGCAGCACTGTACCAAGGCCCGTGAGACCAGCAGGCATTAGAGGGCACAGGCAGGGTCATGCTGCTAGAGACGAAACACAGCAACTGTTGAAAAAAACAGTTCCCAAAGAAACTGCATGACCTTAGTAGACCATAGTACCATAATTGTCACGATATAAGGTACTTAGGGTCATGCAGGATCTTTAGCGGCCACTTAATCAAAGAAATAATAACAGTCCCCAGCATTCACAAGAATTACAAGAATGATTAAAGACAACCGTCACCCTAAATAACAACAATCAGAGATGGAGTAGCAACAGTGATCATGCCAATAATCCATTGACCCTAAACCCTAAACACTGAACCCAAAACCCGAAACCACGGTCTAGGGTGCGTCATTTTATCTAATGGGTTTGAGTAGTATGAACTCGCACAGCACAATCTTTCGTGTGAGACAGAATAAAAGCAGAGATTCAAAAATGGCAGGCGCAATGCTAGTAATGCTCATAACACATAGGCGCAATCTTTTAGGTCTAAACATAACTTCCCTTTGAATGTATCTACATCAAGTTTGCAAACTATTCGCAAAGAAAGCCCCCTGTGAACTGGTCGTATTCAAATGTTTTCTCCCAGAATCCCTGAAGCCTAAACACCAACCCTTAACCTGTGGATTCCCCTACTACCCCTGCCCCCTATACTACCCCCCCAGGTTCCCACCTTAATGAAGGTTACTCATGACTAATCAGGCTTTAAGAACCTGGGGGGGGAGTAGGGGAACCCATGACTGATGCCTAGATCTCAAACCCTAAGCCCTAAATCCTGTATTGCCGGCCCAATTGCCTCAATGCCCGCAGCAGTGACTCCTTGCGCAGGAATTTGTTCAGGATGCACAGTCTCGAGTTTAGTAGGGTTGCAGGCTCAGGGTTTAGAAGCCTAGTGTTTCGCTTTAAAGTCTCCAAGACATATCGTAAGCATTTGGTCAGGAAGGATCGGCTGCTCATTGAGAGGCCCCGATGTATGTAGCAACTGGAGTGCAGGTAGGGCTAGGGCTTCGGGTTTAGGCTTCAGTCAGTGGAATCTACTTGCTGAGGTTTTCGATGATGACGCTTCCAGCTGCACTTGAAGCCTCGAAGTAGGAGGTCCCATGAGGATTTTGGGCTTTGATCACTGGACATCAAAGAAAATGGTGTCATACTCGTGCAAACTTGTTCGAGTTGGCCGCAATATGCTATATAGTAGTCTCGAATTTCTTTTCCATTATCCCAATATAGCTTGACGGGACAACGTGGCCGCTCATCCGCAAACAGAGTCACTGCCCCAGTGTGCATCCAAACCCCAAGCCCCAAAACATCCCAATCCTCGTACCTGATTTGAAGTTCAACGTCACAAGTCTTAACCTTGAACACGAAACCCAAGCCTGAACCGAATGCCGTCCGGAACTTCAGACCTCCTCCTCCCTCAACTACAATTTTTTGGCATGGCAGGTCCCTTTATTGGGATTATATAGGGATAATGGAAAAGAAAATGGAAACTACTATAGTAGGTTACATGCGGGTTATAGTCTAAACTCCTAGTATCCCTCTTAGTAAGCCCTATAGTAGTCCCTATATAGTCCCCTATATAACCCCCCTTAAGGAGTTTAGACCATAGCTCATAGGGGTTATATAGGGCCCAAGCCTGAGAAAGCTTGACAGCCCAGGCGCCTGGGACGTCCAGAGCGGCTAGAAGCAGCTCCTGGAGCGGCTTACGACTATGGGGGTGGCGAACTGCTTAGGGTAATATAGGGTAATATAGGGCAATATAGGGTAATATAGGGTAATATAAGGTTATATAGGGTAAGACAGGCAATATAGGGTTCTATAGGGATCATAGAAAAGAAAATGGAAACTACTAGGTCCAAGCTTGGTATATGAGGTCATTTCCCTAAATAAGGGGAACCCCAATATAGCCCCCAATATGCTATATAGTCTTATTATAGGGACCCCTAAAAGGGTAGCCCTAATATTGGGAAACCCCCCTGTGGGAATGAGGTGGTGAAGTGTAGATGAGGTAGCCTCAACGTGGTTCATGTGCAGACACTCAGCCTGGAGTTTAGGGTTCATGCTTGTTGAAGCCGCTACCATAACTGCAAAGAGCGTTTCGAGTGTATGTAGGTTTCTCAGAATGTTATGCCTCCAGGCGTACATGGGCATGAGCATGAGACTTCTATTCGCCAGGAAATGCTGAACCCAACTCCCGGAACTGGAATTCGTGACTGTCATATGAGCTATAATCTAAACTCCTAGTATCCACCGGAATAACTACTATAATTCTCCCCTATATAATATCTGTATAACCCCTTTTAAGAGTTTTCGACTATTGCTCATATGGCGGCTGCGGCATTCGCTTCTTCTGGGGCTGGGGTTAACAGAATCCCTTCATCATATAACTGCCCTAAACCCTAAACCTTAAACCCTAAACCCTAAACCCAAGACCCTAAACTGAGTCAGCCCGGGGCCGTCGAGCAGCGCACCAAAGCCGGCAGGCGAGGCAGCTCTGGAGCCCAAGCCCTCCGAAAGGCGACAGAGCTCCCAGTCCCACAGGCAGCTGTGGGCTGCGCGGTAGGCGCGGCAGGCCGCTGGAAAGCAACCCGTCAGGTCGCCCTCTGAATGAGGTACCCCAAACCCTTGGGGGGCAGAGTGCACCATCCTCCAAATCGTTCTTTTTTTGGGCCTGTTAGGCCCCGCAAAGGTTCCTTGAGGCCCCTCAGGGGGCTGCTACGGTTCTCCAGGGGCTGTTAGGGCCTCCCAGACCCTCAAGCCCTCCCAGGCCGTTCAGAGCCTTCACAGGCCTCCTTGCCAGGGCTTCTTTTCACTCCAAAAAGCTCCCTGCCAGACCCACCCGCAGGCAGGTCCATTTGGAGGCATCCAGTCAGGGCACCATCTGAAGAAAACTAAGGGTATTTTGGTGGTTTTTACATAGCCCCGAATCCTCAACCCTCCACCCGACACACATGTTTGACCCCCCAATGTAGACCCGTGATCAAGAAACCCCCTTCTTTTGAAGGCCTTAATACCAGGATCTCTATCATTATCCCGCGCAATTAATGAGCGGAGGGGGTTTGTTAATCACGGGTCTACATAACAGTCCTTGTTGTGATGAGCCATGGAATGCTTGTGGACCAGAGCAACATCTGGCATGTATGGCACCTTTGCATCAGAAGGTGTTTGAGTCTTGTGATTATAGTCCCCCTTAAGTAGTAGCATATGGAATTCCCCAAAATCATATGAAGAACCCCCATATACCCATATTCTATCTACTTAAGGATGACTATAGTCTGCACTTCTTGAGGTGGAAGTAGGAGTAAGAGAAGAGGGGTGACAGTAGCGGCTGCAGCACGCATAACACTAGACATAGTACTCTACAGTACGAACGGAGGGGCCGGCCTGCTGAACTAAAGGGATCCAAAGCAAAACGCAATACAGTCCCCTGAACCCTCGGTCACTAGACCTAATCAAAAAGCACCAGATTCTGCCGATGGCACGCTCCCTGAGGCAAGGATCTCCACGTGACGTGCAGCGTCGTTACCGCTCTTGCGCATGGTGAGCGCAAACATGGCCTCCTGACAAACGGGTTTGAGGTTTATGTATGGTGTAGGCATGGTCTAAGGTCCCGAATTCGGATATCTTTCAATCTAAATGGGACGTCTATATCCCTCATTGGGTTCTAGTCACCCTCTGCAGCACTAACATGGAACCCCATATTGGTCCTGATTTAGAAGACAGTGCTCTTCAGGGGCCCCTTTTAGGGCTCTATGGGGAGAAAATTGCGATCCCTTTTTGGATGGCCCCTTTAGGGTCAGTGGGACTAAGCAAGTAGGTTGAAAATGGAGATCTCTGAGGTTCCTATATGGCTTCTAGGCGATACGCGCGCCTAAACCTCTGAGAAGAGGTTCACGCGTAGAGAATGCGATCGACCAAGCTTTTCTACTTACAAGAAAGAAGGTACCCTTTATGACAGAAAGGGCGCCATGTGACCTATTGACCTATTGAAGATGCCTTAAGGTCTTCAAGGGGACCAAAACTCAGTATATACCGGCTTTTGACCCCATGCGGCTCCCATAAACCCACCAGCAATTCACTGCAATGGCGAAGCATGCCGTATGAAGTCTATGCATTGCACTCATCCCACAGTGAATTGCACCCACCCACTGGATGACCCAACTCTTCGGGATTATCGGTTAAGGGCTGAGGCAATTCGTGCTTAGAGGATTCAGGATCCTGTAGAGCGTTATTAGGATTAGCATTACACCCCTTCATCCAGGGATAATGGAAAAGAAAATGGAAATTATAGGGATTATAAGGGTTCATAGGGTTATATAGGGAATGTATTGGGATAATGGAAAAGAAAATGGCGACTACCATAGTGTAATAGGGTATATAACCCCAATATTCACCCAATTGGTGATTACCCACCCATTGTTTCAGCCTCGGGAAGGGGTTGTAGTGCTGCGCGCGCGAACATAAATTCCTGCTACGCGGCGGCCTCAGCATCCGTGTACCCTACCGCAACTCTGGTCCAACATTTGGCCTGCATATGGGTGGTTGTCAAAATCCCAGAGGGTCCATGTACTCAATAATTAGGTACTTGGGATTTGGGTAATAGTAATTATAGTACAGGTTTTGGGTAAGTATATGATTATTGGGTACTTGGACCCTTAGGGAATTATGGTCCCTTTTTGGATCCCTATTATAATACGGCACCTAATATTTAGGGTATCCAAGAAGGGATCATCATCTTGACAACCAGCCATATTTAAAGTTCTCTCCACTTCGCCAATTTTTGGACAAGTGATACTGGTACTGTTGAGACAGAACATATTACATGACCCATCGACATACCTGGTACATTAGGCACTACAGCATTTTAGTTTGCCGATGCACGGCTTATTAATACCGTAACTTGATTCTACCGTAAGGCGCTTCCTACATGCTTGAAGACTCACGGGTGGTTGTCAGAAATTAGGGTTATAAGTCCCACAATTCAATTGCAACTGCTGTTGTCCTACTTGTGAGGCCAAATAAAAATTGCTAAGCCACCTCCACAGTAGCCTTGTGGAGGCAGAACGTCCTGGTACATCCGGAAGTACTCTGGGATGGCAAGAAGCGGATCCATTCCGTCATTCAGCCTAATGCAAGAAGTTAAGCACATAGAGTCACGTTGTTGGGTATGTTATGTTGTAATTGCAGAGTGAGGCTGGAGAGATAAGGTCGTGATTCCTCGGGGCTTGTACTTTAGAACCCCCTTGGAACCCTTGTTGGTTATGGCTTGCAAAGCTTGGTCTATCGGTACATCGAAATGCAGACAAATGATACAAACATTAAACAACATTTGTCGCATCAGGAAGCTACATGAGAAAGTGGCAAGGCCTGAGAAGATCAAAGTAGGTCAAGTATACTTCACGAAGTCTCCTTCACCGTAGTCAAGAGCGCCTCCACTCCATACCCAAGCCTTGAATTGATACCAGGCAGGCATTGCCACGGGGATGAAGACACCCTGGCCACATGGAAAGTTGATTAGATGCCACCTCCCCTTGTAGCTGCTTAGCTGCTATCAAAACTACATGAGCATTTTCCAGCATGACATTGCTCAGGGGCCGGCAGGTACAGTAACAGCCATGCCTTCAAGTCTACCCTCCCTTGTATGACCTCAACTCAAAGCCTCCTAAACGCTTCAGGGTTTGGGGCAGCTTTACAACTAACATGGAAGGCCATATGCTACCCTTTTAAGTGATCACCTCCGGTGTGTGACAAGCTTTCCCACCTGCAAAATATTCCAAGCGTTTCATCCCTTCACTACCTAGGGATACTTGGAGGGTCAGGGGGACTTAGTAACTAGGTTAATAATGGGGGTAATTGGGGTTACTATATGGGTTATAGGGGTTATTAACCTACTTAGTAAGTCCCCCTGACCCTCCAAGCATAAGAAAAAGGGAGCGTCGTGCATCAAGGGGGGAAGGGACCAGCTTGCAGGCTAAAGATAGTTATTACTCAGGGAGCGCTACCTTCAACCCTAAACCCTAAGCCCTCTCTCCTGGACCCTAAGCCCTGATCCCTGAACCCTAGACTCCAAACCCTAATCCCTAAACCCTAGACCCTAATCCCTAAACCCTAAACTCTAAACCCTAAACCCTAAAACCTAAACCTAGCAGACTCAAGCAGCATGTAAGTGGACTCATCTCCGGGCCATGTCAAGGCGAAGTCGGTGTACCTCCACCGGAGGGTCATCCCCAAAACTAACATTAGGGCCAGGTTTAAGGTTTAGGGGTTTAGGGATTAGGGATTAGGGTTGAGGGTTTAGGGATTAGGGTTTAGGGTTTAGGGTTCAGGGTTTCAGGTTTGGGGTTTAAGGCTTAGGGGATAAGCTTGAGAATGTAAGGGTGGAAAGGGTTGAGGGTTTCATGTTTAGGGTTTAGGGCTGAGGGAACGTAAACACATGTATAGTGAGGGATATCCCTATAAACCCTGAACCCTAAGCCCCAGTCACCAACCCTCAGAAGGTAGGGATATCACCCGAAATCGCATATGCACATGCTTCTCTTACGGGTTCTTAGTAAGGAAGAAGGGGAAATATGATATAGGGCTTATGTAGGGATTGTTCATTCCCTTGTTCCCTACTAAGAACCCTTAAGGTTTTTCCGGCTTCTAAAACGTGGAAGCCCCCCCAACAACCCCTACCTAGGCGGCTGTCCTCTTAAAGGGGCCCCAAACCCTAATTCCATGCTGATGCGGGAGAGGTTAGCGGTCTCAGGGCTGAACGCTTTTGGAGTCAGGGATCTCTGGAGAAGGATTCAAAGGGGGTTGGGGTCTTCAGGAGTTTATAGGGCTGAGCTTTAAGGATTTTAGGACTTTAGAACTGGGACTTTGTGCTTTAGAGCTTATGGTTGTCAAGTGTGGGGGTTTCACGTCAAGGTTTGTGGGTTTGTTTGTTGTTTGTGGTTACTAAACTAAACACGAGTCTCCAACAAAAGCCTACTCATCCCCAAGATGCTTCAGGCCAAACTGGCCTCACTTAGGGAGGCTGGGATGGCATGTGGGGGGCCTAAACCCTAAACCCCTAAACCCCGTTTGACACCCTGCATTAAACTCCCTACGTCATAGAGCTTGCGGGGAGATAGAGCCCAACAATGGAGAATCGAATAGAAAAGAAAGTGGAGCATGACGAGGAAGCGGGGGATCACATAGTGGTTTATAGGGGTTAGGTTGTCAGAACTATGGTCCTTGTTTGGATCCCGAATATACTATAGGCCCTAGTGTTTAGGGTACCCAGAATGCCCCATGATGTTGACCACCTACTGTACGATTCTAAGCCCCAAGCCCTAACATCAATGCAACATACCAAAAAACTCTAAACCCTAAATCCTCAACCCATATCCACCCTAAACCCTAAACCCTCAGCATATCC
>CAJNIZ010010670.1:0-11649 GCA_905231905.1 Symbiodinium pilosum | reverse complement strand
GGGTTTTGAGGGCATTAGGGGGGTATAATAGAAAATCCAAAGGAAGATCCCCTTGACATCCTAGGTTTTGGTTGATATATGGCTTTATAAAGGATTTTATATACAGAACTGAATGCGACTTTAAATGATTTTATTCCAGTTCTAGCCGTATTTTATTAAATCTCAATTGAATCTCATTCGATTTCAATTGATTCTAACGGGATTTTAATTCGATTTTACTCGTAATTGATTTTAAAATTCCTAAAAGGAATTTTAAATGAATTTCAATTGATTCTAACGGGAGTTTAATTCGGTTAATTGATGTTAAAAGGAATTTTAATCAAATTTCAATTGATTCTAGCGGGATTTTCATTCGATTTTACTTAATTTTAAAAAGAATGTTAATGAAATTTCAATTGATTCTAACGGGAGTTTAATTCGATTTCAATTGATTTTAAAGGGAATGTTAATTAAATTTCAATTGATTCTAACGGGATTTTGATTCGAATTTAATTGATTTTAACAGGAGTTTCGATCAAATTTCACTTGATTCTAACGGGATTTTCATTCGATTAATTGATGTTAAAAGGAATTTTAATCAAATTTCAATTGATTCTAACGGGATTTTCATTCGATTTTAATTGATTTTAATAGGAATGTTAATTAAATTTCAATTGATTCTAACATGAGTTTAATTCGGTTTCAATTGATTTTAAACGGAATTTTACTTAAATTTCAATTGATTCTAACGGGATTTTAATTCGGTCAATTGATTTTAACAGGAATTTTCATTAAATTTCAATTGATTCTAACGGGATTTTGATTCGAATTTAATTGATTTTAACAATTTCTGACCACCCGGATTGTTTATTATTACGTGGGGGGGGGACGTCATTTATTATTAGGGGAAGGGATTAGATCGCGCCGCTATCTTTTTGTCTTGAGCCAAATTCGAAATGTACATCGCAAGTGCTTGGTACGTAACATGGCTATCCTGACATGACTGTACATGAGGGGCAGAACACTGTATTTCTTCAACTCCCCCCTTCAGGAAGCTCATGTTACTGCGTTTCTTCAGGGTAACTGTCAGAAGCAACAGCATAACAGTACAGCTAAGGAACCTACTGGGCCCTACTGCATACCTCAACTCAACCCTGCAGGGGAGGAGGCAACATGCACGACACTGGCTTGAGGGTGAGGCATGTGGAAGCCCGCATCCGTCAGAAGCTGTTGGTCTTGGAAGGACAGTTTGCTCCAACCACGCGGTGTGCAAGCAACAAGCACAGCACGCTCTGCCATGGGGCCGAGCAGTGTTTACGAGAAGGCTTAAACAATTCTGGGAGAGGTAGGATGCAACCAGGTAAGTTGGAGTTGAATTTTGGACATTTGTCATCTCCGTCTGAGGTTGCTACCTGGATCTCTTCGCCAACAATTTGCGTGATCGGCAGCACTAAGTTGTACGAGTTCGGTTCGTTCCACGTGTCACTGTGGACTTCAGTTTGCTGTCCGCGGAAAGAAACAACGGATGTTGCCTAACAAACCTTGTGAGCACCTTGGCGACCTCAGGGAACAAATGGGTATTCTTTCTAATAGCAAGTATACCACCAGCATGAACATAAGCACCTATAGAGAAACAATGAGTATCCAGCATCTGCGGTCACTACGGCTCTGCTAGCTCCATCATGTGGTAGGAGCGAAAGCAAATGCAAAATGTGCTGTGCTTCCAAGCGACGAGGCAGGATGCCCGCAGCCGCACGAGGATCAGCTGACACAAGAGCATCTGCTGAAAACAATCTGGCAGGATGTGCTCATGCTTCACCGCTGGCAGGCAGAAGGCAAAGCTGACTAAGTATTAAGGGCCATTCTTGAGGGGATATGACCTTAGTAAACCCATTGGCCCTTCGTAGCTCTGGCTTGGACTCGGTCTTCTGCCAGCCGTTCACACGCAGAAGCAACGTTGACCGTATGAATTCTGTTCATATGCCTACGCTTAGCGCTATACCCAACTTCAAGGATAGCCAACACAGTTTCGTTATCCTGTTGGTAGGACACGAGAACCTCTGGATCGAGCAACACCTCAAGAAACGCCTGTCAGTTCTCATATTCTGAGAACAGTGCTGTGGCAAGGGCAATCATTTCAGCTTCTGTTGTGCTTCTTGCGGTGGAAGACTGCTTCTTTGACAGCCAGTGGACCGGGAAGTAAGAAGCACCAGTGCGCAGCGTGATGATGATACCTGTTGTGCTTTTGGCGGTGAAAGGACACGAAGCAAAATCGGCATCTGTAAACACTTCGATGCTGCAAGCAAGGTCAGTTTGGCAAACTGCTCCTTGCAACGTGAGGTGATTTGTGTGGTGCAGGTATGAGATGCACCGTAGCAACTGGCGATCGTCAAACCTTGTCCACTTTGTTACCCTGGATGCTAACCGGGTGATAGCAGATGACAAATCTGGGCGAGCAAGGCGGCTCAGCCACAGACCTCGCGTGAGAATGCGAGAAGCAACGTGATGCAACCCAGCGCTTGTGGTGACAGAGCCCTCAGCAAGCTCATGTTCGTGGTCACCTCAACTGGACCTCAACACTGGTGCTGGCCAAACAATAGCAGAACTCTTAGGGAGGTAGTTGAGATAGCCCGGCTTCTTGATGAGCTTCTCCTTACCTTAAACCACTAAGGAACAACGTGCTTCTTAAACTTCTCCTCGAATTCTAGCGACAAAGGTTCCTTCCTGAGTTCTTTGCCAGCTGGCCACTCAAAACTTACATGACCCCCCTGCTCTATAATGCGGGTTGCGACCTGAATGGCGAGGCGCAGCATACTGTGAGTATGCTCTTGACGTTTCTTTGATTTTGCCACGTGTTTTGAACCATGACGATGCTTGTTAATATGTTGCCAAGGGCAAAAGCGTGTGCAGGGCAAGCTAAATGGCCAGGGGCTCCAGGCTTGAGTTGGCCAATCACTTGCTCAATATGCTGTGGCTCAGAAAGGTCGAGGGTAGACTCGGTGAGCCGTAAGCAGTCTACGCCGTGGCACGCTGCAGCCAAACCTATTTCATTGTCGTCGTCGCAACAGCACTCAATAAGTTGTTTCTTGCCAGGCAGGGCTGCAAACTTACCAGAACGACGCAGAGGGTGGCCACGTTCGATAAATCTTTGATCTGGTAATGTCCGAACTTTGGTTGGCTGAGCTAACATTCCACCAACAGACACATGACCAGATGAGGGCTCTCCAGCTTCACCCTCAGAGGGCGAATAACTTTCTAAATCATCCGGGAGTGCTGCTGGCGGTGGCAGAGGAGACTCAGCAGGGGAATCGCTAAACAATCCTTCTAGAGGATCATGCTCAGCTTCTGGCACGTGTTTAGATTCAGACACCTTTTCTATTTCCACTGGTGCTTTGTCTTTGACATGAGCTTCGGCGACATTGTCGGCGCGAATCAACCCATCGAAGCGCACTTTGCAGACAGGGCTGTGCGTTTTAGATTCAAAAATTGCAGGCTTTACAGCCAGGGGTTGGGCCGTATTTTATGATCCTACCTAGGGTGATATACTCATGTCTGGTAGAAGGCTTAGCATCTGCAGCTAAGGGTGAAAAGGGAACCTCTAGACCGTTGATGTCTTCAAACTTGGGCTCTGCAAAACCTTCTAGAGCTTTCCCAAAGGCAGCGCGCGTTGGGAGAACTGGCTCCCCTTTGGGAGGGCCACTATCAAGGCGCCGCCCGGCGAGCAGTCCAGGAGCAGCAGAGGGATCGAACTTTCCTCTGCGAGCTGGATCGGTCCGATAGAAGACAAGTTGCCAAGCAGCAAGTTGCGGCCATCGAACTCAACGCCGACTGCTGCAACGTAGCATGTGTGCTCTGCGTCCCGAAGCTTGTGCTTGAGGTTCAGAACAAAAGCAGCATAAGTACAGCTGTGAGGCCACAAGCCGGGTCTAATTGGGTCTAGTTTGGAAACCAGACTGCAGATGGACAGCTTTCGCTACTTTTTCTAAAGTCCAAATATCCCTTTCTAGGACACTGCCGTGAGGCCAGCGGTTTGCAAGGGTAGGCTCGCTCACCCAACCTAACTGCTGGCAAGCTGCCTCGAGTTCCCGCTCGTTGTCCCTTTTGGACATGGTCGTTGGCCTCCTCACGCGCTTGCCCGTGAGCTATAGCAAACCCCCAACTGTATTCTCTGTAGTTCTTTGCGCCACGGGGAACCCTTAACCAATACTGTAGACTCGGCGGCGAGGCTAGAGTAACTTCCGGCCTCAGTGCCGTCTTTGGCCTTTGGCTAGCTTTTGACAACGACTATCACATCTGCAGCAACTTTCCCCAAACTCTTCTACTGGTGGTAATGCGCCACGGTCGCTCAGAGGATCTTGTCTAAGCCTCTCGACCTTCCTGCGATACATACGGGCTTGGGAGCACATGTGACAGGCAGGAAACTTAGGAAAGAGCGCGGGCCGATGCTCAGTTGATGCGGCTTCGCGGACCAGACGCACATCTTTGGAAAGAGGTTCTTTGTCATGTTCAGAACCTGAATTTGCACCACCTTCTCCTATTGCAGGTGCTCTACCGGCAGACCTCAACGGGAGCCTCAGGACCGCGAGCAGGCACAAGGGGACGGTAAGGAACGTTTGAACTTGCGTGGCCAGCTCTCGCTCCCTCTCATGCGCCTGGGCCCTAACATCTGACACTAGCCTGGCTTCACGGGCGTGGGCTTCTTGCTGAAATTCTTTACACTCTCTTTATCTATTGCGTGAATTTACTCTGTCCTAACCTGATCAGACAACTCAATCAAGTGGGCACGTGCAGACTGCGCCTGTTGCTTGGCCTGCTGCCGTGAGTGATGAACATGTGCGCTGCCTCCTGCGCCACAGACTGCTGGAAGTTACGGGCTTCTTGGGCAACCGGGACGGGATCCAAACCTACTTGAATGTTTTGTTGAAGGTTCTTATGTTGGTATGTTGGTGTAGGTGGACCTTGGGATAGGACTGAGAATCAGGCTGGGAACCACTAGACATGGGGAAATCCAATGTGCCTGCGTACCCGAATGTGGAACCAAGGCACCTGAACCCGGAAACGAGCCATAATCCCTAATAGGCTTTGGCTTTGGGGGTTCAACATGGAACTACTGCGGGAACCTCGTGAACTTGCGTGCTGTGGCTTCAGGCGAACTACTAGTGGACGTGAGCTGCAACATGGAACTGCTGGACATGTTTTACAGCAAGCCCTCGGCACGCAAGTACACGTCAAGGGGCCTAGGATTGCCCAAGCTGAAGCAATGCAATGGCCGGAGTAGTACTCTCCAGAGAAGTCTGCAGCAATTCGATGCTGGTCGTCATCGTTGTCTCCGCGGCGCCAAACACGGTCCAAAAACCAAGCCTTCCCAAAACGATGTGTCTTCTTATTTGACGTGAGTGCAACCACCAGCTCGTAAGGAAACCCAGCTGTTGTAGCGGCGCGAGGGACAGAGGCGACTGCGTTAGCTTTCAGCCTTCGGGAGGTGCAGTAAGAAAGAATCAGCAAGCACGTGTCGTTTGTAACTTGCTGCAGCACCCGTGCCAAAGATAAAGAATCACGATCGGCTCGCTGCGATAATCAAGCGATGGTAGTCGTTGAATACCGCTGCGCCTTTGCAATGCCTGCTGCACTGTCCTAGGGTCCTCTGTTTCAAATACAACGGCATTGGCCATAGGATGAGTTGGCAGGAGGCACAGCTGGTGGCAAGGGCGGCCTCGGACGTGCTTTCTGCCTGGGTCTCATAGGAGTAGCCGGTGGCAAGAGTGGTCTTGGGCGCGCCTTCTGTCTTGGTTGCAAAGGAGATCTCGAGGCCCGCGCAACAACTACCACCTCAGGCTCACTATCAGACGCAGTTGTAAGATCAACCAACTCTACAGGATCAATTTGGGAGCCGTCTTGAGAATGACTATCGTCGCTGACAGGTCCAAAGATGGAATACCCAATGCTGCAGACAGTCTCGGGATTCATGGTGTGCTCAAAGCGGTCAACTGCTCGGTCCAATTTCTTCCGAAATGGGGTGTTGTCGGGGCCAAAACCAAAACGCCAAGAAATATACAGCAGGACGTGTGCCCGATGGCGAAGGAGACGCAAGGACATTGACTTGCGGACACGGTTGGCCTTTGCACTGCCACGATTTGGAAGATTCAAAACTGCAAGGCGCTGTGTGCCAACTTGGTTAGGCTCTTCCCGAGGTCAACACCTTCTGGCAGATACCGCGTATAGTCCATGCAACAATAGCCAATCCAGTAAAGAACAGTGGGCAATGGCGCGATGAACAAAAAGGCTGAGCTAACACTCTGCCTAAATGCTTGGACCCTCTAAGTCCTAGGACCCACTAAGTCCTAATGTAGGCTTGGCCTAGCAAAATGCAACGCGTGCAAATGCAAAGAAATTGACAACGCAAGACTGGAGGCCTTGAGCCCACACACACATGCAAGGTTGGCGCAAACTAACCTAATCCAATCAATCAACCAGAACCTAACCTTAGATTTGGGTTCTTGGAGACGGGCAAAGGAAAATGCGCAACAACAGCAAGGCAACTCCGTTTACTGTTGATATAGAGCAGAGCAATTCCGTTTACTCTTGGGGTGTGAGCAGGGCGATTCCGTTTACTCCCTCTATAACGCTAAAAGCAGGGCACTTCCGTTTAGCCCTAACCTGAAGCCCTAGCAACCACAAGGCCTGGCTTCCCTTAACCGTGAACGGGTCTTAGGAGAGGTTGCTTTAGGCAAGTGTTTGGGAAAGAGGCCAGGAGCCCACACAGCCCAAAAGCACAAGTGCGGGAATGCAAGCAGTGCAAGTCTCCTCGACATTCGAAGACAGCGGAGAAAACCAATGCAGCAATGCCTGCAGGATTCGGGATGGTATCTGAGAATAGCAATCAAGAAGAATCAGGCTCTGCCAAGGCGATATAAATGGTAGGTATCCCAAGCAGATTGCTGCCTTACACATGCAGCCCTTCTAGAGGATTCAAGGTAGGCAGGGGCTACACGTCGGAAAACACAATCGGCTTTCGTAGTAGCGGTCACACGGGAGATCCCTAATGCGCTCTAAGCAAGTGGGTTCTTCTTCTACGATGTGCTGCGTTGTTACAAGGATGCCCTGAAGGCAGGCGCTCGCGCAGGAACAGACGAGGAATCGAGTGCAGTCTCAACCTGTTTGCTTGGCTCGGGCAGGGACAGGGAGACCAGTACACAATGCAAGTTACCATACCTTTGTTTGCTAAGGTAACCCCCCACCAACCCAAGAGTGGCTAGCGGGAGGATGATGCTCAACCTTAACACGAATATGGCTCGCAGGAGGCTTTAGACTCACCTTACGAACACAAAGTAGCTATAGCTGAGGCTGTTAACCAGTGGAACTAGGGGTTCTACCGCAAAGCTCGGTGATAACAAGACACAACAAGAGAGCAACACTAGATCGCGCAACTATCTTTTTGTCTTGAGCCAAATTCGGAATGTACATCGCAAGTGCCTGGTACGTAACATGGCTATCCTGACATGACTGTACATGAGGGGCAGAACACTGTATTTCTTCAACTAAATTCAATGAAAATAACGCTCCCGTGCGGAGCATTAGGAAAAATTTGGATCATGTATGAACGACGATGTCGAGGAGTTCTATACCAATTCTATATCAAACGAGTCTTTTGTACTTTGTTCGAGCTGGTTTTCTTGGTTCAAAAGGGCGGTATCGAGCGGAGGTTTCCGGTATGTATAGTTTTGGTATAGGATTCGTCGACTTCGTCGTTCAAAATCTGAGCTGCTACTGGGTGGATCCTATATCAGTTCTAAGTCAAACTGCTCCGCTCAAGCTCGTCTTCATAGTTCGAATTTTGAAGAAAATCGCTCTTCCGTGCGAAGCGTCCTCAAAATTTTGAAGAAAATTTCGCTCCCGTGCGGAGCATCCGGAAAACTTTGCAAAATATCGCGCTCCCGTGCGGAGCATGCTGAAATTTTTTCAAGAAAATCGCGCTCCCGCGCGGAGCGTCCTGAAATTTGTTGAAGAAAATCGCGCTCCCGTGCGGAGCATCCTGAAAAAGTTTTGAAGAAAATCGCGCTCCCGCGGGGAGCATCCTGATAATTTTGAGAAATACCGCGCTCCCGCGGGGAGCATCCTGATAATTTTGAAGAAAATCGCGCTCCCGTGCGGGGCATCCTCGAAATTTCATCGGCTTTTCGTTCAAAATCGCGTTCCCGCGCGGAGCGTATTGAAAATTTTGAAGCAAATCGCGATCCCGTGCGGGGCATTTTGAAAATTTCGTTGATTGTTCGTTCTAGCATGTATGCATCCTAGCCACCAGCGGACAGCAGTAGTTACACACAACTACACAGCTAGCAGTTACGCACACAGATGTTTTGGAAACAAAGCCAGCAAAAGCGCAAGCATAGCTTTGTGAGAAAACAGCGTACGTACGTACGTACGTACGTACATATGCGATCCGACTGCCGACTTTGGAATGCCCCCAAACTCGCTCCAGACCCCCCAAATTTGTCGTCTTGTAGAAGTGACCTAAGGACTTGGGGGAGAGAAACAAAAAGGTCACTTGTTTGGTGCCCCCAAAAACCCGCTCCAGACCCCCGCTCCAGACCCCCGAAATTTGTCGTCTCGTACAAGTGACTTAGCGACTTGGGAGAGAAAAACAAAAGGTTTGTTTGGTTCCCCCAAAGCCCGCTCCACCTAGCCACTTAGGGGAGTAAAACAAAAAGGTCACTTGTTTGGTTCCCCCAAAACCCGCTCCAGACCCCCCAAACGTGCCATCTCGTCGAAACGACTTAGCGACTTGGGGGAGAAAAGAAAAGAGGTCACTTGCTTGGTGCAGGTGTAGGGATTAGGGTTCAAGGACTAGGGTTCAGAGTTTAGGATGAGGGTTTGGTTTTATTTGAATAGCACAACGGGTACCATAGACATATCATACCTTAAACACCCAACCACCCCAGAAAACAGCGTGGCAACCTCATTTGCATTGTAAAACAAAGTGGTTGGCCAAAGACCGTAAGTTGGGTGCTGCGTACATGTGCGTTTCTACATGAGGAGCCAGGAAAAAAAAAGGTTCCAAACTCACGATATTTTCACACGTTTTTTTCAGGGTGTGCTTTGTGGTCTCGCGCCTCTTGTTTAGTCTTCGAATATTCGGGTCTGCGCAGAGTGTCAGGCAATTTTCGCAGTTTTTTCACGCTATTGCCACGGCAAGTTCGGGTTTTTTGAAACGCTTTTTTCACGTTACGCAAAACGAGGTGGTTCAAAAGCAAAAGTGGGTGTTTCGAGTTGAAAATCGGGTCGTTGGGAACCACCTCAGAACATGAGGTCGAAGAAGTTTAGGGATAATATTAAAAACAAAAGGAAGAGCGCCTTTGAGAAAATCTGGCGCTATCGCACCGCCCCTTACATGTCTTCATACTAGGATAAGCCTGCAGTTCGACAATGCCAAATTTTCGACCTGGAGATGTGTCAGAAGATTTGGTGGTATCGAGCTGCACCTGCTTGTCATTTATTTGAAGAACACAAGAGCTACCATAGACGTATCATAAGATCGAAAACAGAGGAACAATCGCTTTATTTCAATAACACAAGGGGCACCCCGAACATATCCAAAGAAAGAACGCTCGAGAAAATCTGGTGCCATCGAACCACGCCTTGTCTGTCTTCATTCATGCTAGGATAAGTCAGCGGTTCGACAACACCAAATTTTCCACAAGGAGATGCTTCAGAAAATGAAAGGATAATTTGAAGGGTCAAAAATCGAGGTTTTCTGATCCCCTAGAATCTACCTTGATATTCATCTCCAAACGGAAGGAGCCCCATGAAAGCCGGAAAATGGTTCTGTTCTCAATTAACTGGAGGACAGAAATCGCCGTTTTCTGATCCCCTAGAATCTCCCGGGAAATTCATTCCCAAATGGGGGGGACCTTAGGAAAGCCGGACCCCCAGAACCCCCCCGGAAATTCATCCCGAAATGAATGTGAAACCTCGAAAATCCGGAAAATGGGTCCGTTTTCAGTTAACTCTAGTACAGAATGTACAGAAATCACCGTTTTCTGAGCCTCTAGAATTTTCCCGGAAATTCAGCCCCAAATGGAAGGAACCCCAGGAAAGTCGTTCCGTTTTCAATTAACTCTAGTACAGAAATCGACGTTTTCAGAGCCCCTTAATGGAAGGAACACCAGAAAAGCCGGAAAGTGGTTCCGTTTTCAATTAAATGCAATACAGAAATCGCCGTTTTCAGAGCCTCTAGAATTCGCCAGCCAAATGGGAGGAACCCCATGAAAGCAGGAAAACGGTTCCGTTTCCAATGAAATGTGGTGCAAGAAATGGCCGCTTTTGAGCCCTTAGAATCGCCCAGGACATTCATCCTCAAATGGAAGGGACCCCAGGAAAACTAGAAAATGGTTCCGTTTTCAATTAGCTTTAGTACAGAAATCGCCGTTTTCTGAGCTTCTGGAATTCACCAGGAGATTCATCCCCGAATCAAAAATTGCGCCCCCGTGCGGAGCATCCTCAAAGTTATGTCGATGTTCGCTCAAAATCGCGCCCCCGTGCGGAGCATCCTGAAAATTTTGATGCAAATTGCGCTCCCATGCGGAGCATCCTCAAAATCTCGTCATGTTTCCATCAAAAATTGCGCTCCCGTGCGGAGCTCCTGAATTTTTGTTGAACAATTGCGTTCCCGCGCGGAGCATCCTTGAAATTTCATCGTCTTTTCATCAAAATTGCGCTCCCGCGCGGAGCATCCTCAAAATTCGGTAGAGGCTAATCAAGGTTCATCATAAGGGTATATCTAGGGGGTCATAAGCCCTATAAATCGTCAAGTAAATTTACATGACGGTTTTCCAATTTCGCCTTATCTGATTGTCCCCGAAGACTTCCTGGATGACAGCCAAAGCCCAAATAAGGTCACATCGCAAGCAGTGTCCCCCTAAGATTTTTTAGAGAATCATTTTTCCTGGTCTCATATCGCAAGGGTGTCTCTCTAGATTTTTCAGAGAATCAAGTCCAAAATCTCAAATCGCAGCGGGTATCCCCCTAAGATTGTTCAGAGAATCATCTCCCCAAATTTCATAAGTTTTTTCAGATAATCAAGTCCCCAAATCTTGAATCGCAAGGGGTGTCCCCCTAAGCTTTTTCAGCGAATCAAGTCCCAAAATCTCAAATCTCAAGGGGTGCCCCCCCTAAGATTATTCAGCGAATCACTTCGCTGGTTTTCGTCTCGTTTTCTTGTTCTTCTTTATTTCGGCGGGCAACGGCATCCTAATTCTATTTCTTTCAGATTCAGGTTCAACTACAATCAACTACACATGTGGGGTTCTCTGGTCCTTTAATTCAGAACTCTTCCGTGGATGTGGGCCCGTTCCCCCGTAAGTAAGGGTATCCAGGTCCATCAGCTGCAGCTCCAGTAGTACTAGCCAGTAGTATTATTACTTGCTTGCTTCCTTACTTACTAACTACCTACTGCTACTACTACAACTGCTGCTACTAGGTGGTTGCCCTAAGGCGTATCGCATAGCCAAAAGAGCCAAAAGGCGTATCAAAGCTGCGTCTGCGTGGTGTTTGCAGGGGATTGAACTGGGCATGTCCATCAGTTGCTCGGCCACCTGATGGATTTTTGGTCTCTGGTAGTACAACTGTAGTACTGGAACCGTTCTTGGCGACCTGATTGATTTTCGTTCTCTG
>CAJNIZ010010669.1:86657-100994 GCA_905231905.1 Symbiodinium pilosum | reverse complement strand
TATAGTAAATAATAGGGTTTCCCCAATATAGTAACTTAATTTAAGTTCCTTAAATCCCTATATTCCCCCAGTTTCCATTTCATTTTCCATTTTCTTTTCCATTTGATTCTCCATTATAGGGGGATAATCCCTTAAGTTCCTTAACAGCAACCCAGTGGACACCTCAAACGTAGCACCCTACCCGTTTCTCCGAAGCCAGAGGGATTCCTGTAGCCCACAACCAGGTAGCTAGCGCCTTTGGGCCTTTGAAGGTCCCAAGAACAGTCCTACTCACAAACTACATCCTATAACCCCCCATATATACCCTATATAACCCATTATACTAGTTGCCATTGTCTTTTCCATTATCCCTATATAACCCCAATGTCCAACCAAGACCAGAAACCCGAACCCAAAGCCCGAAACACGCTGTAGGGATCCTTCCCGGAAATTCCCTGCCACTTGGAGGTTCTGGGTAATGATGCCAACTTAAATGGCTTCTTAGAAGCCAGCGATAACCATAGTAGGAGGACTTATAAACGGGATATGAGCTATAGTCTAAACTCCTAGTATCCCCCTTAATAAGCCCTATAGTAGTCCCCTATATAATCCCCTATATATCCCCCCTTTAAGGAGTTTAGACTATAGCTCATATGATTGCCCGGAATCTCCAATGGACCATCCCGAAGCCCACTGTATAGGGTTTAGGGTTTAGGGACTATGTAGGGTTTCGGTTGGGTACTGCCCCCCCTCAGTAACAGTTGGATGATAAATATAATATGGTTATATCTAGCCCTTACTAGGACCCCTAATATAGACTGTTACTGGGGGGGGGCAGTACCCAAGGTTTCGGGTTTAAGGTTATATTCCCGTATTCACTGAACAGTTAAAACCGCTAAGATGCCTTGACATCTTTAAGGCCATGGACAGCTGCGAAGGCCGACGCGAAAGACTGCGAAGGCCAAGGTTTTAGGGCTTGAGAAAGCCTAACCCCTAAACCCCTAAACCCTTAGGGTTGAGGGTTTAGGATTTAGGGTTATAGGGTTTAGGGGTTGAAGATTTAGGGTTTAACCCCTATAAACCCTAAAGGAATGTGTAGGGCTTCGGTCGCTCAAGGTTCTAGATTCAGCGGTTTAGGAGCTTGGGATTCAGATCGGCTGAGGCTTGAGGAGTCAGATCGTAGGTTTGGGCTTTCATAGGTGGCCTGTTTACCTGGTGCTATATCGGACCCTTAACCCTAATTCCCTACGCTTACTGGTCCTTGGTAGGGAATAAGGGAATGTGCTGTACAGGTATGGGGATTATATTCCCCTTATACCCCACTAAGAATTAATTAGTCACTGAATACCGCGATACAGTGTGCAAGCAAGGCCTTGTGCCTCAAAGACCCTATGCCAAGAAGGATTTAGGCTTAGGTTCTAGCGTTCCCAATACTGGAAAGTGGAAGCTGAGGTTACATAGAAGATTTTAGGGGTTGTATTTATCAATTATGAGAAGTAGTTAAAGGCCCCGTAATTAGGACCCTGTAACACTTTATTATAGGGTCCCAATTTGAATGGTTGGGGTACCAAGAACCCCTTGTTACACATTCAAGAAAGATGTATGCTTTTCTCGCGGATGATCTCCTGCATTTTTCGAGCTCATCATAGAGAAATACCAGCAGATCGGATCACCCACGCATAGAGTTCCACTAGCCTTCTTCACTTATCATGCTTGGCGTCATTCAGGTAGCTGTCAAACTTGCTGTCAAACCTGAAATGCTCAAAAAACCCTCCGGGACAAAACCGCAAAAGCGAAGGCCACCTCCATTTGAGTAGTGTTTTTTTTGGTGGTTGAACCTAGTAAAGATAATATTCCTTGTATACAATACTACACCCCAAAAGGAGGACATAATCTCACTCTATATTGGGTACCATAACATCCCCAAATAAAACACTACTCAGTTGAGGGAAACGCCCTAAACCTAAACACGAAGAGGGCCTCCAAATCCGCGCCCCTGCATGTGTCTTCGGCCCCTGCGAGGCCCGGACCCAAGAGGAAGAAGGAAGTTACTATGAAAAGGAAGCTATACGGCTATATAGGGTGTAGGTTTATATAGGGTTTAGGGGTTTAGGGTTTAGGGTTTATGCAGGGTTGGGGTTTAGGGGTTATATTGGGGATATGTAGGGATTATACAAGGATATTACCCGACAAGGGAAGACAAATGTATAAGAAAATGGACAAAACACCTCAACCCATTCTACACTACACGCAGCCAGGTCCCTAAACCCCCAGACCCCTAAACCCTAAACCCCCTTAACCCTAAAACCCTAAACAGCACCCAAACCTAAGCCTCGCCAACTGTTACTTTCTAGTGGTTAGTAGGGAACAAGAGAAAAACATCCCTACATAAGCCCCATAGTATGTATAATGCATTCCCTTATTCCCTTCTCACCCCCAGAGCGTTTAGCAGCAATCAGAAGTCAAGGCTACTGAGACAGGCCAAGGGGCCTGATCAACTCCCAAGGGCTTAGGATTGAGGGTTCATTGCTTATGTTTAAACTTACTGGGGCTTAGTTAAGCTTACTGTAGGGCATGAGGGAGTATATTATTATAGGACCTGGGGTTAGGGTTTAGGGTTTCGGGCTAGTAGGGAATCGGGGAATATGACATATAGCTAGGCGGCTATGCATGGAGGCTTTGGTGATTCAGTGTTTAAGGTGCTTGGGGTTGAGGGATTAGGGTTTTAGGGTTTAGGGGTTGAGGGGATTTAGGGTTTAGGGGTTTAGGGGTTCAGGGGGTTTTAGGGTTTAGGGGTTTAGGGGATTTAGGGTTTGGGGTGCTCAGCTTGAAGAATTGTTGCTTGAGGACTCTTCGTTATCAGTGCAATGGCCTGGCGTCCGGCGTTGCAGGGTTTGTAGTTCAGACAGTGCTCCGGTTGGAGTTGTAGTGTTGGGATTCTACAGATCCTAAACCCTAAACCCTAAATCAGTAGATTTGGACTTTCAGGTGAAGGGACATATTTTGGGCGAGTCTCAACCTCCCATATGGGAGTTTCTCAACGTAAACCGCACAGAACTTCTAATCCTGAATAGTCGATGGCCCCATAATCTTGCAATGTCCCAGGATTCCTAGGTTATCCCATGCTGCAGTTCTTCCATATTGCAGCAGGAGCAGTACGGCTTCTGGAGGCCCTCCTTGGGCTCCCCAAGGTTCAGGTTAGGGGTGGGCTACTTTTTAACAACATGATGCATGAAGGCCATGATCCTGTAATTGGGAGTTCAAGATGAAGGTCCAAGCTGGGCCAAGTGCCGGGCGGTTGCGGATCCCTAAACCCTAAAGGTTGGGGTTGCGGATGCTGATGAAGGTTCAAGGTTGAGCTTACAGACAAAGTTCAGGAACCAATTTTGAAAGTGGGAGCCTACAACGATTGTTGTGGGGTATATAATGGGGTTATAATAAGGTATATAATGGGGTTATATAGGGATTAATTATAGGGTATGTAATTGTATGGTTGTGCTAGACTGCCTCCGCCTTTGTCCATGCGCAGCGAAGAAGGAACGTTTGACAGTGCACAAGCACAAGCCGCTGCAATTGCGACCCGACCCTTGGTTCTTAGGACTGTTCCAAGGATGTACCTGGAACCTCCAATGTAATTCCTCTCTAGGTTTGGGCTATTCTTTCGGCTATGACTTTTATTAGGAGCTCCGAAAACTGCTACATTGGAAGGTTTAGGTAGATCTTGGTTCCATTTGTTCCCCAACTCTTTTCTACACCTCTAGCCCCAACTCCAAACACAGGGCTCCTCTTCCACCAGCCGCCTTACAGCAGTAGTCTGTCTCATGCAATTAAGCTTTGCCAATCTTGCCTCACAATTTTCTAAGCCGCCGATCAACCTCTTCATCCCATGGTGGTTAAGGGCGTGAATAGCTTCACTCGTCCCTTTGAGTAGAACCTACGATAAGAAAAGAAGGAAGATGGCTAAGTCTTCGGGGAATGTTCCTACTAAATCAGGTCAGGACTCCACATTATGCAGCCCAGTTGCTGAGTTCCCTAGGCCACTACAGTCTACACCTTTTTATAGGAACTCCAGAAACGTAAGGTGTACCTACCCAGCAACTAAGCCCTAATCTTTAAACAACAGACCTACGCTGGGCCCTTACCCCCCAACCCTACCCAAAGCCCTAAACCGTGTGGCCACCTCCTAAGACCTCTACTTGGAGAGTCAGGGGGACTTAGTAAGTAGGTTAATAATGGAAAGGAAAATGGAAACTACTATAGTATTTAGAGTTTATAGGGTTTAGGGTTTAGGCCTGACCCTCAAAGTAGACTCTGAATCATCTGCCGCCCAAGCCCAAGAGAAGCGCCTGGACTACGCGAGTGGAGCTCATCTGCGCAGCAGGTGGGAATAGGTTCAATGTTTGGGTACTACCAAAACCTCCCAGATACCCAGAACAAACTGCCGACAGAATTAGCATTCATCTTGTGGGATGTTTGGGATGCCTGGGTAAGGCTTGAGACCTGGGAGTTGATTTCCTGGGAGATGCCACCCAAATAAAGGGATTCTATAGGGGTTGAATAGAGGAAAAGAAAATGGAAACCATCATATCATGAAAGGTT
Organism: Symbiodinium pilosum; assembly: GCA_905231905.1. NCBI lineage: Eukaryota > Dinophyceae > Suessiales > Symbiodiniaceae > Symbiodinium > Symbiodinium pilosum. Next base: position 96,416 of record CAJNIZ010010669.1, on the reverse strand, counting down.
TATCAGAAAACGCCCTGATATAGAATGGTGCTATATTGGGGACGGAGTATTTGTTTTTGCAAGAGGGAGTTAATGTTCAAGGGAGGGAATTAAAATCACTGGTGCAGGGATGGCATGAGGTAGAGGCTGTCGAGCGCGGTGGTTCCTTCTCCTTGCAAAATGAAGAGCTGAGATGACCTGGCTTTGGAAGATGCTTAGGGTTTAGGGCTTAGGGCTTAGGCTTTAGGGTTTAGGGTCAAGGAAATTCCTAGGGAGCGCGATACCCTTTGATTAAGGAACCTGCTCCAGATCACGTGAGGGATCCTACTACCCTAAACCCTAAACCCTGGGGGGAGCCCATAACTGAAGCCGGAGGAAGGTGAGGAACAAAGTCATCCTCGTAGTACGGACAAGCAAAAGCACGCTTTCCTGGAAGCTTAAGAGTTTAGGGCTTAGGGTTTTGGGTTTCACAAACTTACTGGTGGTCAGTAGGGAATGAGGGAATGGAATCCCTATAATCCTCACATAAGGTATTCCCTTATTCCCTACTAAACCCTCGTAAGCAAAACCACCCTTCACAGCGGAAACTTCACCCGAGCCGCGCATGCCTGCCGTGAAACCCCAAATCACCCCTGTTTCTTCCAGAAACTCCCTAAACCCTGAACTGGATCTGGGCTCCCTGCCCACTGAGCTTCTAGAACCAGGGGTTGTGGAAAGCCTGGGTAAAAGGCTGCGGTTTTGGGGTCTTGGGGCTAAGCGTTCAGGGTCGCGGGCAGAAATGGTTTTGGTTTTAGGTGCTAAGTGTTTAGGGTCTTAGCTGTGAAGGGTGTTTGGGGCTATAGTCCCCCTTAAGTAGATAGAATGTGGGCTGTATGGGGATCTTACTATAATCTACCCAAAGCCATATTCTATCTACTTAAGAGGGACTATAAGGGTTTTGCGATTTCGAGATTTAGAGTCTGTAAGGGTCTTAGGTTTGGCAGTCGGGGTCTCCATTTTCGGACCCCCCTAGTGCATCTCCGCATAGTATGTGCTGTACCAAAAAGAGGAAGCGTTGGGATCCTACAAAAACTTTGGAGGTAACGGCCCCGATTCAGATTTCCTGATAAAATCCAGATGACAGCCTCAAGCCCATCACCATCATAGCCTAAATCCAAGATGCCCTACCCTTTCTTCCGCATGCAGAGTTCAAGCACCCTCAACCCTTAACCCTAAATGGCGATGTCCAGCTCCTTCTGCCCTGCTGGGGATGCGGCTTACAGGTTTCAGAGCTCTAGCTTTTCAGCTAGCTTCCACCACCAACTAGGTCTCTATCAAAATGAGCAGCTCCTCATGAATCTCTGCAGCAACAGGGTTAGACAGACCCCAACAAATAGGACCTAACATGTTGAGACATCCCCATTTCAGAGCCATTAGCACCTTGAGCCGATGACCACACACCTGAACTTGAGCCCTACAACCTACATGAGGAGACTAAAGGCCCTTTCGTGGAACTGTGACAATACTGGCTTCCTGAATTTGGGACCTTGACCTCTGAATGGATACAATCACGGGTTCCCCTACTACCCCACCCTATACCCCCCCCAAGTTCCACCCTTAATTAAAGTTATTTAAGGATAATGGGAACCTAGGGGGGGGAACCCGTGATACAAGGGATCTTCCGCCAAACACAGGCCTCCTTGCACCCCTAGCCGATGCATCATAACAGAGAACCAAGGAACCTCCACTCTGTTGAAGACCTCTCTTCCGACCCAACAGACCATACAACCAAATAGGAATCCTAATCTAGCTACTATCCCTTTAACACCCTAACCGTGCTTGTATCCCTCAACCTATAATCCACCCATGTTATCACCCCTTTAATCCCTTCACCTAAACACCCCCCACCCCAGAGCCCGAATGCGAAATCTAAGGGAATTACTGAACAAGTTTCCATGTGAGCCATAGTCTAAACTCCTAGTATCCCCCTCTATAGGCCCTATAGTAGTCCCCTACATAATCCTCTTTAAGGAGTTTAGACTACGGTACATGTAACCTATATACCCCTTTTTATACAACCCCCCCCCATGGTCCCTATAAGCCCCTTACATGTTCATGATATGAACTCCCCCTGTTGGAAATTCCCTCCTTTAGTTAGTCCTAGGCTAAACCCCATCCCTTTACCCCCCCAAAACCCTGAAACCCTAAACCCTAAACCCGGAACATCTAAAGCCTAAAACATTGATCCCTCAGTTGGCTTTTTGGAGGGTAGATTTTTTTGCAGCCGAACGACTTCGAGGCAGCATCAGACACCTGCGCACCATGATTCCCAACTAGAGTTTAGGGATTGGGGTTTAGGGTTTAGAGATATTACCCCTGGAATAGAGAATCAAATGGAGAAGAAAGTGGAAAATGAAATTGAGCACTAAGAAACCTTGTAAATGCTCACCTAAAAGATGATGAAAACCCTAACTTACGTAAGCCTAAAGAATCGGAATCAGGGTTGGGGCGTAATCTATGTCTCTTCCCCACGGAATATGAAGGAATGATAATGATACCTCAAGAGGCCAAATACGGCTTTCAAATAATGACAACGATGACACACATGGGTTAGAGTGGCAGTATGAATTTGATTTGTTAAGGCCCGCGAGGGTATCATGATTTGGTTTGCGCTTGTGCGCATGTTCTGGAGTTCAGAGTCATGTGACGGCTTCTCAAAAAGGATGTGCTCGTAAGCAAGTTGCAAGGGTCCAAGTTTAGGGATTTGATGGCTACGAAGGCGTAGCTTTTAAAATCTCCATGTAGAAACAGCTGAGCTCTGTCCCATTGGCCTGGGATATAATGCCATGCAGGCCCCGATTCCTGGGACAGTAATCCTCTGGGGGTATCAGTGTTGCTTCAAGCTATGTACTTATGGTTCACGTTAAACATTGATTTTTTTATTAGAATAAGGGGATTCCATAAATATGAAACCCTAAACCCTAAACCCTAAGCCTGAGAAAGACTATTCAAAACCTCCAGGTCATGGTATGGTTTCATGACTCGCAATCCTAAAGTCCAGAACGCTCGGGTAACTGGGGTTTAGGGATTAGTATAACTTCATTACAAACGAATCCAACGAGAACAGCATAAAGCTGCTATCTGAAGCCCAACAGTATGTAGAAGATTGTTTTTTTGGGGCTATGTTTAGGTCTTTTGGACTATTGTTGTACCGACTTTTGGGGGTTCAGGTACCCCACAATGTAGACTGCCCTAAACTGCGCAGCTGGCCCCTGAACCCACAGATCTTACATAACCGCGCGCTCTCGCCTGCTACAGGACCTACTGAGAGATAGTCTCACGACTTAGGGTTTCACACATCCAGCTGCAGCCCTTGATAGAATATGTATATCATCTCGGTCATTCCCCATTACGTACAGTAACAGTTGCCACCATAGGTTAAGAAGATATTCTAGCCCCTTAATAAGAATCCTTTAAGGACACGTACTGCAAGGGGGAATGACCCAATGTATCATTTAAAAGTTTGAGGAAACTCCTGCTTCTCAAAGTGGACGAGACGCAGAAAAGCGCCGCAACATAATGGAAATTCAAAAAGTACGGGCGGTAAAGCATGAAGGAGTTTGGGCCTCTGGCAGTCGTCCCTAAACCCTAAAGCCCTAAACCAGTCACATACAATACCGAATTCAATCGCTGCTCGCGACCAAGAAGATTCGGGCAATGTAATGATTTTTCATGTCCTGCGGGGGAGTGGGTAGCAAAAAAACCCGATACTCCCAATTCTCCCTAGTGCTCCCCCAAGCTCCCGAGTACATACTGTAAGTGACTAAATCACTACCAACATCATTTTGAGGTCTGTTTGGGGTACCCTAGACCATACTTCTAGAAGGAATCTAGGACCACAATACTGCTTATTATTGAAGGCCTCTACGGGACCCCTTTTGGACGCGTGCCCCTCACTCACCAGGGGACGGCACCTTCTTGAACTGATGCGCTTCAACAATGTCATCCTGTCAAGGGGCAAAATCCAAGACCCGAGGATCTAAACCCTAAACCCTATAGAAAGTGTAGGGTAATTTCCAGGCATCATTGAGGGGGATCTACTATGAGGGTCTGGGAAGGGGGATTCAATCTTGAAGGTCCGGGCAGCTGATGATGGTGGATCGGTGGCTCAAAGTTTAAGGGCTTATAATAGTTTCCATTTTATTTCCACTATCCCAATATGACCCCAATATAACCCTAATATTGCCCCAATAGGTACCTATATCCCCGAATGCCAAAGGTAATTTCGTGCTGCTACATACAGAGGCGGAGTCCGTCTGCTGGTACGAACGGCTCTTGCCCAATCTGTGCAGCTTTTGTTGAGCAAGTGTTCTACGTGTAAGCTCATGGACGGGTGCCAAAGATCAGCAAGGAGCCTTTTGTGGGCGCCCCGTGGCCATAGACCGGATAGCAGCTTCCATCCAAGAAAGGTGCAACACTGCTGCTACACGTCGGATACGAGTCAGATCATCGGCGTACAAGGCCTTACAAAGGAGCGACTGTAAGGATTCTACCGGGTACCTATGCTCAAGGTTGCCTGAGTTGGTTCCACGGCACTCTGCAAGAGCGCTGAATCCTAAATAGACCCTAAACCTTAAGGCCTAAATTACACCCACGCCCAAACCCTAAAGCCTAAACCCTAGACCCACCCTCGAACCCAAAACCCACCGCTAAACCCTAAAGCCAAAACTGGCCAAAGTCCTAGACCCTAAACTCCCAAAACAGCAAGTCAATAGCCCAACGTGGCAGTTGTAGAAGAGAAGAGAGGTCAATCCCCCTACTTCCATAGGTCTGTAAGAAGCAGCTCAGGACATGCAAGGTTTAAGGCTTAGGCTTATATTGGGTCAATCCCCCACCCAGTAATGGGTACCACAAGGGAGTATTGTAGGTACATTAAGGCCATCTTAACTCCATATTAAAGGGCTATGGCTTAGAAGGAATTGATCTAGGCGCCCCATCCAACCTCGCAAACGCCCTACTGCCCCAAGTCACCTTGAGGAAATGTCATCACCCCACACCCTGCGTTTCAAACCATCCGCAGAGCCCTAGAGGCCAAACTGAAAGCCGCAAAACGCACATCTTCCACTCGATTCTCCACTATTCAAATACTTAGCCCTCGACCTGACTTTCACACCCTTAACATACTCATGAACCCCATGTTCCCAAACCCACCGATGCCCCAAGTCCCTAAACCCTAATCCTTAAACCCTGATCCACTCCCTTAACCCAAAATTCCCGGAACCCTGAACCCCACTTATTGACCAAGCCTCCCATGACCCTCCAAGTACCCTTGAAAAGCAAAGTTACCCCTCGTCAGATAACTCTGAACGCAAAATCCAAAACCCTAAATCCCAAAATCGTCCAAAACCCTGAACCCTAAATTCCCTTACCCCTAAATAAGGTACGCTTCAAGAAGCCAGAGCTCCTCCTTAAACCCTAAACCTAAATCCCTAACCCTAAATCCCTAAACACGGCACCCTTCCAGAAACTTACCCTACACTCCAAAACCGTGAACCCCTAAATCCTGAGTCCTCCCCCTAAACCCTAAGCCTTAAATCCTAAACCCTAAACCCTAAGCCCCTCCCCTCCAAAAATTAAGGCTCCTCCTCGTCAGATAGCGGTGCGGCGGCCGCAGCGGGTGGAGCCCAAGCAGCTCTTGCACCGAAGGCCAAAACCTGCTTTATTGGAGGATCTAAACAGCAGCCCAAACCCTCCTTGGGTTAGGGTTTAGGGTTGTAGGGGTTTAGGGGTTTAGGAGTTTAGGGTTGTAGGGGGTTAGGGGTTTAGGGTTTACGGGTTTACGGGTTTAGGGGTTTAGGGGTTTAGGGTTGTAGGGGTTTAGGGTTTAGGGGTTGAGGGGTTTAGGGTTGTAGGGGTTTGGGGTTTAGGGGTTGAGGGGTTTGGGGTTTAGGGGTTGAGGGGTTGAGGGGTTTAGGGTGTACGGGGGCTTAGGAAACATATGGGGGTTTCCCAATACTAGGGGTACCGCTTTGTGGATTCCCTAGAGCAAGGACTATAGTATTTTGGGGTCCATATTCGGGTCCCCCTATTTTGGTAAATTACCATGTATGAGCTATAGTCTAAACCCCTTGAAAGGGGCAATAGGGCAATATTATAAGGGTTATTCAGCGGGATACTAGGAGTTAAGACCACAGTTCATCTAAAACCTACATCCCTTACAGCTGACTTGCATGATTCTAACCGGCCTGCGTATATAAGCTTCAGGACCTCAACTTACTCCACTTGGGCGCAAGTTTATATAAACCACTGTTTAAGGTCACAACAGTAACAGGCAACAGGCACCTGAAAGCTGTTGGGATAGAAATGAAAGGGGATCCGAGAGTGTAACCCCACTTGTGAGAAGTCCTGGCGGATGGGTTGGAATGGTTCTGAGGGTTTAGGGGTTAGGTAGGGATGCACCAAAATTTGATAAAGAAACCTTCAAAATGGAAACTGTTGCTTTCGGAGACTAATAGCCTAGCCTCAGCTACCCTTTGAAGACTGCACGATCCCTGTGCGGTCCAAAAACAATGTCTCGTCGATGTAGAGTCCTCAGGACACTCATGCATCCCTGCATGATCCCCGCAATTCCTACTTGGAGGAACGGACGACTTCGCACATTAGGGTGGCACGCGGGACTGACTTCCCCTAACTTATAGTGTTGGGGTATGAGCCCAGTTCTTCTTCAGCATAGCACAAAACTGCAGCAAGATGGGCCAAAGCCAAATCCATTACTATGATATGATCTGATTGTATGTTTTCTTAGCTTGTCAGATAAATTGTGGATTTTCTTAGCTTGTCAGATAAATTGTGGATTTTCTTAGCTTGTCAAATAAATTGTGGATTTTCTTAGCTTGTCAGATAAATTGTGGATTTTCTTAGCTTGTCAGATAAATAGTAGCGACCAACAAGTCCATCATCTCCCTGAGAACAACAAGACTTTGCTTGGTTGCTGCAAGCAACACGTCTGGACACACACGCACGACCTACTTCTGCTTGAAGGTGAACACACCACCCTCTTTTGGAATAATGCGCTGATTGGCCAGCACCATAAAACTCATCCCGTCGAAGTGACGAGAGGCCCAGGACGTGGCCTCCTCTTCATCTTGTTGGCGTTGGCACTCTTGCAGAGCGGTCCAGTAAGCGTGCTCATAGTAAACTCTGCAGAAGCTGAATGACGTCGGAGCTGAGTCGACCGAGGAAGCAAGCGCAAGAGAGACGAACCCACCGAATCATCTTCGTGCGGAACTCCGCACGAGTCTATGGCCCCATGGCCTATTGTCTGAACTCTCCGTATCCCCCTAGTACCCCTATAATACTCGCCTATATATCCCCTAATATAAGCCCCTTTAAGGAGATTAGACTGTCGCTATATAGGCCTCCTTTAAGGGTGCCCACCTGATAGTAATCATTCAAGTGTATTGCTTGCCAAGCTCAAGGGACCTTGAATTGCAGAGGCCACTTTTTTTACGTAGCTATAGGGATGCTGTAGAACAAGGGTTTAGGGTTTAGGGTTGAGCGTCGCCCAAAAAAGCTCAGGAACAAAACTATGGATTCTCCACCTAGCCATAACTTGAGCATTTTCCTACCCCACGGTTTCTGAACATAGCGACCCTTTAGGAAACCTGGGGATACCCTATAGTCGTCTCCATGTAGCTTCCCTGATATAACCCCCTTTAAGGAGTTTAGACTATAGCTCATGTGGCAATTGTGGAGTTTTTAGTAGACATCTTCCGAGGATACTGCAACCTGGCTTTTTGTCTGCTGCACCTGAATAGAAATTTATACTCATGTTATGGCATGTTTTTATATTTTCTTGCAGAGGCTACCGCACATCTTATAATATGCTTTCATACACTAGAACATACTATGTTGGGAACATTTGTAATGAGGGATAGTTCGGGCTAGTGCTTGTCAGGGTAGGCGGGATTACCAAACTCGACATCCTAAACCCTTCACCCTGAACCCTACATCCTAAAACCTATATCCGAAACCCTGAGCCCTAAATCCGATTACATCCCTATATACCCCTGAAAGGGAGCCCTAAGGCTAGGTTCCCCAGTAATCCATTAACAGCAAGGGTGCCCTTTTTCTTACTGTTCAGATTTAATAAGGAGACCCCCAAATAAAAAGGGCAAAAGGGTACCCTAAACCCTAAACCTTAAACCCTAAACCCTAACCCTAAGGTGATGGGCCTTGGGAGCGAAGGGGCAGCATTCGGTGTCGTCTCCTCCCGCAGGCAAGGCATCCAGAGCATCCAATACCCCATAGAGGCTTAGGGTTCAGGGTTTAGGGTTTAGGGTATAGGATTTAGGGTTTATAGAAATAGTATAAGGTTTGGGTCCCAAAAAGTTTTGACCTGAGTTTTGACCGAAAGGTTTTGACCGAAAGTTTCTAGTTTTAACTTGTCCAAAACCAGCTTGGTGCCTCCTAGACCATTCCTGGAACAGTTTTTGGGGTCTACTTTGAGGTTCTCAAGCCATTTCTGGGACTGTTTTTCTGGGGCTGGGGCCTCTTCCAAGCCTTTTCTGGGCCTCTTCCCCGCCTTTTCTGGGCCTCGGGCCCTTCTGAACCTTGTCTAAGCTTCTGGGCCTCTTCCCAACCTTTTCTAGGCTTGGTGCCTCTTCGCTCTTCCCGACCTTTTCTGGGCCTGGGCCTCTGAACTTTTTCTGTGCTTCTAGACACCTTTTTCTGGGCTTCTGGCCTCTTCTGGGCCTTTTCTGGGTTTCTGGGCCTCTTTTTAGCCTTTTCTCTCTTCGTCTTTTCTGGGGCCTCTTCGGGCCTTTTCTGGGCTTCTGGGCTTGTTCCCGGGCCGCCTGGGGCCTCTTCTGTGCCTTTTCTAAGCTTCTTCCCAACTTTTTCTGGGACTGAGGCCTCTTCTGGACCTTTTCTAGGCTTCTTCGCACTTTCCCAACCTTTTTCTGGGCCTGGCACCCTCTTCTGGGCCTTTTCTGGGTTTCTGAGCTTCTTCCCTGGGCCTGGGGCCTCTTCTGGGCCTTTTCTAAGCTTCTGGACCTCTTCCCAGCCGCTTCTTGGACCTTGGGCCTCTTCGGGCCTTTTCTGGGCTTCTGGCCTGTTCTTGGAATTTCTGGGCTTCTTCCCAGCCTTTTCAAGCCTTTTCTAAGCTTTTGGGCTTCTTCCCATTCTGGGCCTCGGGCCTTTTGTGGGCTTCTGGGCCTCTTGGCCTCGGGCTTTTTCTGAACCTTTTCTAGGTGTGCACCTCTTCCCAACCTTTTCTGGGGCCTTTTCTGTGCCTGTTGTAGGCTTCTGGCCCTCTTCCTAGCCTTTTCTGGGCCTGAGGCCTCTTCTAAATTTTTTCTGGGCTTCTGGGCCTCTTCCCAGCCTTTTCTGCACCTCGGGCCTCTTCTGGGCCTTTTCTAGGCTTCTGGGCCTCTTCCCAACCTTTTCTGGGCATGAGGCATCTTCTGGGCATTGTCTGGGCTTCGGGGCTTTTCCCAGTTTTTTCTGGGCCTGGGCCTCTTCTTGGTCCTTTCTGGTTTTTAACTTCTTTCTGGGCCTCAAGCCTCTTCTAAGTCCTCTTCCCAGCCTTTTCTGGGCCTCGGCAACCGCAAAAGCGGAGAATTTCAAGGGCAAGGGGCGAACAGTCGAACCGCAAAAGCGGAGAAATTGAAGGACAAGGGGCAAACACTCGTTTTGCTTTGTCCAACAGTCGGAAGGGCTCTCTGGATGTTTAGTGCTTGCTTTTGCCCGGAACAGGGATTTGGGAACAGCGCCAAATGGTTCATATGGAAATTTGGGCAA
>CAJNIZ010010669.1:73049-86557 GCA_905231905.1 Symbiodinium pilosum | reverse complement strand
AATTTGGGCAAACAGACTTGCATGTCTGCTTGCGAAAGCATACAATTTCCATTTCTTTTTGTCTTGAGGGTATAAGGTTTAGGGTTTAGGGTTTTGGGTTTAGGGTTTACGGGTTTCCCAAAATTAGGGATACCATTTTGGGGGGGTTGGGGCCCCTGTAAAAAGGATTATGATATTTTTGGGTCGATATTGGGGTCCCCCATTTTTGGAAACTACAATATGCTAGGCTTTATAGGGTTTGCAGCAATACCTCTGTCTTGGTTCAGGAATATGCTAAACTTTAGGGTTTAGGGCTTATAGCCCCTCATCAGGGAATATACCTAGATGATGCCAATTAGGAAACCCTTGTACGACTTAAGGTATATTCCTCATTGAGGGGTATTGGGCTTTTCCGGCATGACAGAGGGAGGGAAGGCCCACCAACCACCCTTAAATGTTCGAAGTATAGCAGAGTATACCGCAATGAAATTCTTGGTATTAGGGGAACCCTACACCCCAAACCCTAACCTTATTTCAGGTTCAGCTGAAACCCGGAGCCGCGCAAGCACCTGCCTTGAACAGCAGAGGAAGCTGAAACGGCTGAAGCCAACATTACCCGAGGGCTCTTATGTAAAGGGTTCCTTTGTGGTAGGGTTTAAAGTTCAGGGTATACTGAAATCTTTAACCAGAAAACATAACAGACCCAAGAAGAAACTACATCACAGCCTGTGAGTCAGCCGAGAATCATATTATCCTAATCTAGTTCATGTTAGCACTTCATTCGAAGCTGGGTCCATCCAGCTGAACGAATGTACCTCCTTAAACCAAGAACTCCTAGGGTGGCGTCTTGTGGCGCCTTTTGCTTGTTTCCAGTCCTCCCGTTAACGTCTCCGAACTGCTCCTCAGGACAGCCCCTGCAATCCGCATGCTCATTCCCCTGATCTCAAAGGCCCTATTATATAGGGATTAGGGGGGAAACCTCCCAAGAAGAACAGGCAATGCGGCTTGCCTGCAAAACTTTCTGCTCGCCATTCGCGACCACAAGCCTGAAACAAGGGACTTTGCCTAAGGCACTGCTCCGAAGTGGAATACACCAATATGGGGATCTGTACTATACCTGGACCCCATACTCAAAGACCTTTTTACTCTCCAAACCTCAGCCGTGTGGTGCAAAGTTAATTGATTTGCGATCCAGGAAACCTCCAGGTAGGCAGGTATCAGGTGGGTACGCTTAAAGGAGACCTATATAGCTATGGACCTCATATATCCCCATTACCCTTCTGCGAGCCTTATAGGGAGATACCCACCTGAGGGGGTTCCTTGATGTGTGGGTTTTGCAAAACTAGAGTTGCCTGACTGGGGGGTCCCTCTAGTATGGACTATAGTATATTGGGGTGCATATTAGGGTTCCCTCATTTTGGGAAAACTACCATCTGATTCAGCGTTCAGATCAGCCACTACAGGATGGAGAGGTGTCCAAGGTCTATTGATAAACTGGTTCCATCTTGGGATGCAATTCAGAAGTGCAATTTCATATTCCTTCCTGGGCTTGAGCATGAGAAGAAAACCCTAAACCCTAAACCGTGTGCCCCTAAGCCCTGAACTAACTCAGAAAGTCAACTTTCTGGCTGTGTCCGGTTTGGAGGTGACAGGGGATGATGTTCAGCAAGGCTGTATCAACTGTAGGACCGAACCTCCGAAACAATGGATAAGACTTAGGGTTTAGGGTTTAGATTCCCGGTTCAGGGTTAAGGTCCATGAGCAGAGAGCTCCCTTTAGACCTCTTTGGGAAAGCATCATCTGCGACAGGCTTTTAAACAGCAAAAACCATACCTCTGCCAGCTTAATGGATTCCCAGAGGTATCCCTAAGCGGGACAGACCCCATAATCCCCTCCCCCCAAAATTAAACCCCCGCATCCCCCTAATATTCAAGACTCCCAATGTATGTTATAACATTTTGGCAATATTTAATATTAGGTGGGGGGTGGGGGGATTTAATGTTAGGGGAAGGGGATTAATTTCCCGGTGATCTTCAAAATTCCTCTGAACCCTGAAACCCTCGAGGCCAACAGCTTTGAAACCCCCTAAACCCTAAACCCTAAACCCCCCATATCTGGGCTCCGGACGCAACACTGCCACAAGGCTACTGCCTCGGTCTTCGCAAGGGTTTAGGTTCAGTACTGCCCCCCCCACAGTAACAGTTGGATAATAATAATATGGTTATATACAGCCCTTAATAGGACCCCTAATATAGGCTGTTACTGGGTGGGGACAGTACCCAAGGTTTAGGGCTTACGGTTTCCTGAACCTTTAACCCGAAATCCTATGACAGGGTATAGTTTTTAGACTTTGAAATCTAGGCCTAGGGCAGGGCCTGAAACCAGATCTCCTTTGTGAGTGTCAGGGATTGCGATTCGAGGCTTAAACGGTGAGATGTTTGGGGTTTTAGGCTTCAGGGTATGTAGCAATCTGAGACAGATACAGTCCCCCTTAAGTAGAGAGAATATGGGCTATATGGGGATCTTAGTATGATGTACCCAAAGCCACATTGTATCTACTTAAAAGGGACTATAAGAGTTTGCAGCCCCGTCGCGAGTCGAGGGAGAAGGAATGGCAACTCAGCACCCCTGAAGGCTAAACCCTAAACTCCAAACCCTAAACCCTACAATCCCTAAACCCTATAAACCCTATAAACCCTAAACCCTAAGCCCCTAAACCCTGAACCTATATATATATATATCTATCTATCTCTCTCTCTCTCTCTCTCTCTATATCTCCCTTTAAAGGGTTACATGGGAAATTCTGGAATCCTCATATGAGCTATAGTCTAAACTCCTAGTATCCCTCTTAATACGCCCTGTAATCCTTCCCTGTATAATCCCCTACATAACCCCGTTAAGGAGTTTAAACTATAGCTCATATGCCCATATATGTCTGCACACGATTTCTCGATGCCAGGTTCCAGTTGAGCGGTCCTTGATGGGTCCTATGGCTCACCAACCTCCCTTCAAGGCTCACTTGAGGTACCCATACTACACTCATACAAGGAATCTATGACCGTATTCATATTCTTTTGGCTCCGTTTAGTATCGGGGACGAACGGAGGCTTTCCGAGGGACCTTTATAAGAGTTCACGGTCTTCTGCACAAGGCAACGTTTCTGGCCCTGCGTCCGTCTGGAGACATGGTTTGGGCTTGTCCATATGGCAGCTTCCATAAAGAGGGCCAGGACCCCACGATACTATAATCCTTTAAGTATCCCTCAAATGGTACTCCAATTCCCAGACCCTATATCCCTATACAAATTCCTAAGCAGGGGACTACTACAGGGGTTATTCAGGGGGATACTCCAAACGTCCCCTAACCAAGCCACTTCGCTGCCAAACTCCCGAACCACTGCAGGCTCCATTCACCAATAAGGCCCCAGCAATCTTGATGCGGGAAAATGAAATGGAAACTACTATGATATTGGTGTTTAGGGGGGTTTTAGGGTTTAGGGTTTAGGGTACAGTACTGACTCGCAATCTGACGTAAGACGACAAAACCTCTCTGGGTGGGTGGGCCTCAGATCCCATGAGCAAGAACCCCACAGTTTCCATTGCCCTTATATGACAAAACTAGAATGTACACCCATACCGTATTCTTATTGTCCTTCTATGATTGTAGACGACGGTAGAATATACCTAACCCAAAACTCCAGGTCCAAAAGGCTAATCAAACTATGTAGGATACACTGAGCAACACTGTGTTGTGGATGGGTTCCTAGCGCCAGGTCCCCTTGCGCCAGGCCCAGCTACCGACGGCATTTGTGTCCTGGGTTTAGGGGTTCTGGGTTTTTGAAGCTCAGGGGCTGGGGGATTCAGATTTAGGGTGCCTAGGGGTTAGGGGTTTGTTGGTTGATCGGATGCAGCGTTTGGGGGCTTTAGGGTGGAATTCAGGGTGTAATTGGTGGTTTTACGGTTTAGGGCCGTTGGTGGTCGAGCTGCTAGGTACGGTTGTTTCAAATACGATGCTCAAGAGAAGAACAGACTCCTACTCTACGTTGGAAATTTTCCTGTCACGCTTAAAAAATGTTTCTCTCGAAGTGGACTTCAGAACAAGGTCTGGCTGCTGCAGACTGAGGATTCTCAGTATGTTCGTTGTTTCTTTCCATGGCCAACCACAGCAAAACATTGCTATCATGATTTAGTAAGCGTATTTACTACCAGTACTATCATTATACCTGATATTGGTACTGTACGGTTAAAATTCTTAGTGCTACTATCCTTCTTGACTACTAGGAGGCTTGACACAACTTTGGTCTGCGGCTGGACTCAGCAAGGACAACTCCGTTCTCGTCTAGAGCTGCAAGTGATCTGGTAGTTTCCCTAAACAGGCAGACCCCAATATAGAGCTTCTCAAAAGTACAGCAGCTACCAATGGTCTTGCTCAAGGCTGGAGGGCTTAAGCAATCCCACTGGGTTCTGCTGTGTAGATCTTGAGCCATGTTCTGAGGTTATGAGCCATCAAGGTATGCCAAAGCTGAGCTATAGTCTGAACTCCTATAGTATCCTCCTTCAATATCCCCATAGTAGTCCCCCATGCATTCCCTTATATAGTCTCCTATATAACCCCCTGAAGGAGTTTGGACTATAGGTCAACTGGTCAGGGACCTAGCATCCTCATGCCGTACAGCCCAACAGCCGCCTTGGGCTGGCGCATGCTCTGAAGCCACTACGAGGGCTGTGTCCGAGGAGTACTTTGTGACGCTCTGTATCGCAAGCTCTGGGGACCCTGAACGCTAACTCCGAATGGATGCCTGAAGCTGAATCCCCAGGCCTCTAGATATCTTCTGAGTCTCAAAGCCTCAATTCCTAGATAGCGCTCGCGCAACACCACACACACCCCACATGCCAAAATCCTCAATCCAAGACCCTCAAGCCCTGACGCCTCAAACCCAAGCAACATCTTCCAGGGACCGAGCGCAAACAAATGCTTCCCTGGGCCGGTGGGCGTCTCTTCTATGTTTGAGCCAATGTCTGACGGAAAGGGGGGACTTGCTTCATGAGCCCAGCACCCTATTCTCTCTACATAGGCCCGTACCTGACACAATTTCATCAGACATCATCAGATGCAATCCCTCTCAACTCCTAAATGATCTAGCAGCGCCTTAGAACCGACCTAACCCCTGAACGCTACACCCCGAAGCCCTAAACCCAAAATCCAAAACTCAAAACCCAAAAACCCTAAACCCCAAAACCCTAAACTCAAGGCCTTGGCCGCCCACCAACCATGGTGTGCGGCGCCTATGCCCCGTCGACATCGATGGTGCGGGCCGACCTACTTAGACCTGCCTGGCCCTCCCCTACAACAACTCCCTCTAATGCCCCCCAGTCATAGACATTCTCAAACGGAATACCATAATGCAAGACGGGAAGTATGAAAGGGGTGGGGGGCCTTGATTTGTGGGGACAGTGAATTCTCTGCAGCAGGACCGACCGTGACCCTATCGACCATCAACCGCTCTAGCAAACGGGAAATGTTGCTCAAAATAGCTTTATCTAGGGATTAGACGGGGGGTATACATGGATGCGAAGCCCACAATGATGGAGAACCCAACGGAAAAGAACGTGGAAACAAAACGGAAACTACAAGTCCGGGTGTCTAGAAACGTATACTATGATATACTATAACCCACTATAATATACTATGATATACTATAATCTACGATAATACCATTAAGGGTTTATAGAAGGGGCAGTCCAATCAACCTCAAGGGATGTATAGGGATTGTAAGATACGTACGGAAGAAGGATTCCCTAAGGGTAGTTGACAAGGGAAGCCAAACTAAAAACAAAACCCTAAACCCTAAACCCTAAGCCCCAAACCGTCCCTGCTACACCCAACGACTCGAAGCCACACCCACCCAAAGCCCTGGTTGCCTACACCTGGCCTACACCCTTGACCCTAGAACCCTAAACCCCTAAAGCCCCAAGCCCCAAACCCTGAATAGTAGTTTCCATGTTAGTATCCATTGTCCCAATATAACCCCAACATAACCATTACTACCATAGTAGTAGATGGTACAAAACTGCGGGTTCTACTTTGTAGATCCTTCCAGGGGATTGGAACCGCTGCAATGGTGCAATCCCCCCGGCTGCCAGGCCACACAAGTACCCTTTAACTTTAGGGTTAAGGGTTTAGGGATGAGGGTTTAGGTCTTAGGGTTTGTGGTTTAGGATGATATTACCCAAAAAACGGAGAAGCAAATTGCAAAGAAAATGGAACATTAAATGGAAACTGGGTTGCGCGTGGTGTTTGTGTACCTTACCTCTGGTTAGCAGAGAATGAAGGAAGTACAAAAAGCAAGTGGCAACTGCCACATTCTTGGGTTTTATATATAAGGGACTAGTATGAGGATCCAGTCCTAAGTTCCTGGCGAACCAGAGATAATTTAGACCCTGAACAACTTCAACCCTAAACCCCAAAACCCTAAATCCTAAACCCCCTCTCTCTCTCTCTCTCTCTCACCCGAAATCCTAACCCTAAACCCCAAAACCATGAATCCTAAACCCCAAAACCCTAAATCCTAACCCCCAAAACTCCTCAATCCTAAGCCCTGAGGGGGGAGGGCACCCCAAAACCCTGAATCCTAAACCCCAAAACCCTAAATCCTAAATCCTAAGCCCCAAAACCCCTCAATCCTAAACCCTGAGAGGGGGGAAGGCACAGGTTATTCAGGAACTTGAGGAACTCGTCCGGGTTCTCCGTGGCGAAGGACTTCAAGGCCTTCTTATGAGCCTGAAGAAGGTCTTAAGGGAGGAGTAATAGGGGTTTAGGGTTTAGGGTTTAAGGTTTAGGATTTAGGGTTTAGGGGTGGTAGTAGTAGTAGTAGTAGTAGCAGTAGTAGTAGTACTACTACTACTACTACTAGTAGTACTAGTACTAGTACTACTAGTACTAGTACTAGTACTAGTACTAGTACTAGTCCTAGTAGTAGTAGTAGTAGTAGTAGTAGTGTCGTCGTCGTCGTCGTCGTCGTCGTCGTCGTCGTCGTCGTAGTAGTAGTAGTAGTAGTAGTAGTAGCAGTAGTAGTAATAGCAGTCGTGTGGGGTCTGGGGAGGGAGGGGTTTGGGATGATTGCGGAGCGGATTCTTGGGAAATTGTAGGGATGAAAGGGCTGGAAGGGAATGTGACGGGAAGAGAGCGTAGGGCTTATGGAGGGGCTAGGCTACTGGCAGTTTGAGTTTGTAGCCTATTGACTTTGTAAATTGTGGAGATGATTTCGGTGCTTTGGCGTTTGAGGTTCTGGTTCCGAAGATCAAGGGCTTGGGATCTAATCCCACAGGTAAGGTTTAGGGTTTAGGGTGTAGAGGTATAGGGTTTAGCGTTCATCCCACCAATGATAGACGTGTCCAGTATTTATTGAATAGGGAAGACTGAAGCTGGAGCTGGAGCAGCCTCAGCTTGACGTTTGACGCGATGGCCCTATGAATGTCTATGCAATGGTCACCCAAGGGAAGCCCTACTCAAAATATGGCGTGCCCTCCCCCAAACTGACATGAGCTATAGTCTAAACTCCTAGTATCCCCCTTAATAACCCCTATAGTAGTCCCCTATATAACCCCCTATATAACCTCTCTTTAAGGAGTTTAGACTATAGCTCACATGAACCTTAGAACAGGTCCTTGTGAGCCAGTGTCCTCCAAAAGGGGCCATGTGGGCTTGCTCTGAGCTTTCAGCAGAATAAGGTGTAACAAGCAATTCGAGAGTGGTTCTGAGGTTAGGGCAAATGGCATTCGGAAGGGGCTTATAATCCTTGCACAACTATCTAGACACCGGCATTGAGTTGAGGGTTTGTGTTTTACCGTTAGGGGCTGTTTTCACATACGCTCATCATTGCAGAAGCGCTGCAAGCGCCTGGCGCAGTCTGCAAGTGAGGCGCGGCGTCTTCATCTTCTTTCGCCAGATTTCGGTTCATGTGTTCCATGCCCAGGAACATGCGCAATGCCTGCGACGAACAATTGGCCCGCGCCGCCGAGGCCGGGAGCCCAGTCTGTGTGAAACTGGGTTGCCGCTGGAAGCTACATTTCTGAAGCTCTTCATGGCGGTGTCTATACTGTGGTGACCCTATTTGGACAATAACACATGTTGGGGAACATACGCAGTATTCCAGGCTGGGGCGTGTTTAACGTTAACCTCATGCCAACCCAACCCATTGTTACCCTAGGTCTCTTTGGGAAACATCTGGGAATTTCCCAAAATTGGGGTGGTACCGTTTAGCCGGTCCCGTTAATGAGGATTATTAAATTTTGGGCACCATGTTGGGGTCCACTTTTTAGGTATCGACCACTTAAAGTGTGGGAGGGGTGTTCCTCTGGGAGGGGTTTCTGCAAGGTCGTGAGTGGATGATGGCAACAGCTCACAGTACCAAGAATGCAGATACGAGCAACTGTAATGCGAATAAAGGTTAGTTGCTATGATGGCAATGCTTGGTGGTTCCGGTTTACAGTAACAGTCCCAAAGCTGCAATAGCCCCTGCATAAGACCTCCACTGTGAAGGAGAATGACTCAACAGCAATAACGATGATCGCACGCAGGTCTAAATCTACAGGCGCCGTGCTGCCAATCGTATTAACGGTTGTCATCCACATGAAGGTCCAACCCTAACCCCTAAACCCAAAGCACCAACAAACTTACACTGAAGACCTCAAAACACCCACACAACCCTGAAAACCTAAACACCCCACCAAAAGCTAAATCCTCTCACCTTTAAACCCTAGGGCCCCAAGCCTACAACCCCGAAACTCCTAAACACCCACATCCCAAGCTCCAAACCCCAAAGCTACAAAGCCCCAACCCGATTATCTTGGACCTCCACACCCTCAACTCATTGTCTAAGAACACCTAGACTCACAACTCTAAACTGCGAACCTTAATTAATCCATGTTACCCTAAACCCCGAACCCCTCAACCCCCAATCCCAAAAAGTCTGAACCAATGTACCCAAAACCCTATCATCAAAACCCCTTAAATCCGCAAAATCTGAACTTTAAAGGCCGAAGCCCTAGGCAAACAGCCCTGAAAGGATAAACCAACCCGAAAGTGCTAAATCCTGAGCTCCTAAACCCCCCAACTGCCCAAGCTCTAAACTCTGCAAGCCCTGGCCTTAAGCCCTATTACATTCAACGCATGAAAACTAAGTTGCCAAACTCTAAACCACCAAGCCCTACACTCTATTGCTTCCCCTTAACCCCCAAACTCTAAACCCCTAACCCCCTAAACTCAACACCCTTAGACCTTGAACCACCCGAGCTAAAACCCTAAACCCTCAATGATTAAACACAAAACCCTTAAATCCCTAAAGCTTCAAACCCCCCAAGGCGGAACCCCTTGCCTAAGCCTCTAAGCCCTCCAGCCCTGAACTCCCCAACATCCCACCTCCAGGGGCAAACACCGCCCGAAGAGCTCCTCTCAGGGCGTAGGATTTAGAGTTTAAGGTTTAGGGCTACCCAAGCACTTCCCAAGAATCGAAGTCTACAACAAACATTCCGATATCGGTGGTAGCAAGAGGTGGCGGGGCATTTCAACATTTGGGGAGCAAGGAGCCCGCCCAAAGGCTACTTCAGGGTTGTCTCTCAACTAACATGCATATCCCGAGCCCGAAATCCTCAACCCCTACCCCCTGAATCCTAGACCCCAAGCCTTAAGCCCCAAACCCTGAACCCCAAACCCCAGATCCTAGACCCCAAACCCTAAACCCTAAATCATAACCCCCAAACCCTAAACCCCAAACCCTACACTCCAAACCCTCAAGCCTAAACCCCAACCCCTAAGCTGCAACCCGTCATACCAGAGAGCCCCGGATTCCTAAAGCTGTTCTTGTACTCTGTCGGACGCGTGGCAGGAAATGCGGGAATGGGTTGCGGGGACTATTATTGGTTTAGGGTTCAGGGTCTAGGTTTTGGGGTATGGTTTCTACGGGAGTATGCAGGGATAGCTTTCCTCTATAAGTACCAGGTAGCCAAGCAAAGAGGGGTCTTTTTTGGCTGATGGGGACAAACTTTGGACGTAATCTGGTCCCATCCTGGGATGGGCCCCTCTAGAGAGAGTTATTTGTGCGCTTCTGTGACTACCTAAGCCTGGCACAACCCCGTTGGAGAAATCACACTTCAACCCAACCCTAAATGCAAAAACCTTCAACTGGGACCCTACCCTCTACACCCTGATGTCTAAAACCATGGGTGTCCATGATGGGAATCCGAAGTTGGTATTTGAGCTGCATCCGGATGTCGTAGTACCTGGGCTGAGTTGGGCTTGTCCAAGTCTTGGCATTTTAGGCTTTCCAGAAACAGGGGGTCCCCCGTACATACCCCCCGAACATAGTGTAAGCTATTATCATAGTGACCTCTGAGAAGGAAACGTAATTGAAACCCCCACGAAACGTTTGGGGCTGCAGTGCTCTAGCCCAAACAGTGGGCAAAGATTGGGGACTTCCAACCATCAGGGCTGCTTCTTGGGAGTCCCTGTAGTAAGGACTATGGTGCATTGGGATCTAAATTCGCGCCCCCATGTTTACTGCAACCCTCACATAGATCTGATAAATGCAAAAGTTCAAAACAGAATCCGGTCGGTATCTGCGCACTTATCTAAAAAAATGGATACGGTCATCTAGACCCTGTCAGGTTCCGCATGTGCCTGGGTGAGTCTACACCAAAGGATACAGACTCTGCGCCACATCATCGCTGTGACAGGCTGTCATTTTCCTGCTTTCAAAACGCCGCTCAGGTAGGAATGAGAACCTCCGAGACATATGCCTGGCAACTTGAAGCCGAAGAAACTCTAGGAGTAGGGTTTGGGAGGTCAAGTAGCATCCGTTCTAAAAGCATACACCTTGTGGCATCAAACATCCTATACTTTGTGAGGTCTTCAAATCATCACTGCGCAACAAGATTAATGTCGCCACTACGTCCTACATCATCAAAGCGTCCACAAACCCTTAACCCTGATCCCTACGTGCTCCGAAGCCTGAGACAGAAGCTGGCCATTGGTTCGCTAGGAATGAAGGAACGGATCCTTATAGTAGTCCTGAATAACTCATTATAGTAGTTTGCGTTCTCTTTTCCATTCCTTCTTTCACAGCTGACCAAAGGCCAGGAAAAGTCTCAGCTGCGCACGACTGCTTCGTCTTCTCCACGGCAGTAAATACTCGGATGCACCTTTGCCATGACCAAGTTCTGGGCCTATGGTTTGGAGTGTACCTGAACCCCCACAGTAGGTAAAACAATAGCCCAAAAGACCTAAAATATGGCCCAAAAGGCCATTATTCTAAATACTTTTGGGGTTCAGCCAACGACGAAGGATTCGCACCCTTGTGTTGCTGCCTATTGGAAAGGAGTTAGAATGCATCATCCTTACACCCCAAGGGGGCATATGTGTTTAGCAATGATCTGCGCGTAAAAAATTCTCTGCCATCCAGAAGGCCATCCGAGACATGATGCTTTACCGGAACAATAGGCCTCAGAAATTTTGGGATTCTATAAGGATTCTATAGGGGTTATATGAGGGATGATATAGGGGCTGTATAGGGATGGTGTAGGGGTTATATAGGGATTATATCGCACACCACATCTGGGGGCATAGCTTCAGTGGAGAACCCTTGAATCAAGGCACCAACAGTTGAATTGGGGAACTCCCGCATAGGTTGCATGTCGTACTAGTAGTTTCCTCAGCTAGGTGGATATACCCCAATGTGCTATGCATCGAACCTTTACTGTTGGAAACTCTCTTGAGGGTGTAATGCCTGCAGCAGGAGTTTTCTAATGCTGTAGAGGCATAAAACACTAAAGAACTGTATGGCCTAGCAACCATTGTGGTCCCGGGCTTTCTGTACAGTTGTGCTATAAGGTACTGGTGACTATCTAGGCCCATACATTCCTTCATATGCTCCCCGATGAATCCCCAGATTGCATGTCATTTCCATTTTTCATTTGATTCTCCATCATTGGGGTAGTAAATCACTAAACCCTAAACCCTAAATAACCCTAAACTCTAAACCCTGCATCCTACATCCCCAGACCATGAACCACTCTGAACTCCCTTAAGCTCCAGGACAGCTTGGGGTGGAGCCCCGGGATGATACCGGACACCAGCACTGGCGAGTTCTCAACGAGATGGCAGTAGGCCGGATTCCTGGCTGGTAAGGTGTGGGGGTTCGGGTTGTGGGGTTCGGGGTTTAGGGTTTGGGGTTTGGGGTTTGGGGTATAGCGTCTAGGGTGTAGGGTTTGGAGTTTGGGGTTCAGGCTTAGCGTCTAGTTATCTAGACAAGGACTTGGCATCTACAATTTTTCGCCCAGCGCTACACCCTTGTATATGGGAATCGTATCACATAGGGTTTTCCCGTGGGTTGGGGGCGGTGCAGAACTTTGCTCCCTAGCTTTGTTCTGTAAAAAGCGTTCATAATACTCCCTCATGCACCTCTTGCACGCTTGTATCTGAGTATCTGAGCAACGTGGCTTCCAGGAGTCTGAATCCGTAGGATCCGATTAGGGGTTTGGATTCGGTGTCGGCCTTCTATGTTATTTGATCATGAGATAGCCCAGAGATTCAGTGCGGCAAGTCTATGCACAAGAATCCACGGGAAACTTGAAGACTTTCATAAACCTGTAACAATGACCTAAAGCAACAGATGAGGGTATCTTATAGAGTCTTGCTGTCCCGCCCCCTGAACCCTCAAGCACATTTTGGAACTTGCCGCGCAGACCCAAAAACGAAGGCCAGGATTTTCTAGCAACGCCCATGTGGACACGCCCAGTCTTTGCCAAACTTTATTCCGCAACGCGTGGCATCTTCCACAAAGCTATAGCATGCAAAGTTCAGGAGCGCATAAGCCACGCTTTAAACAATGCCTACTGAAGGACAGGCACTGTCTGAGTAGGGTAACGAGTGCACACCTGGAGCAGATGCGAGTTTCTCAGTGGCATGGCACCGGCAAGTTGAACAACCTCAAATGAAGATTTGAAACCCCAGTTTCCATGTTATCTTTAGTTTTTCCGTTTGATTCTCCATTATGAGGGGGTACTATATATCCCCATATCTAACCCCTATAAGGATTGTCTCCATGCTGAATCCTTTGAAACGATGTATAGGTGGGGACCACGTAGGGACCGAAAAAGCTTCATGCGAGGGTTCCGGCAAACCGAGAAGCATCAACCCCTAAGATGTCACCTTTAGGATGCCGGATTGTGCTTCTTGCCCGACTCCTAACAAAGTGAAGAACCCCCCATTTTTGAAAGTCATCATAGCCATACTCTAAACTCCTAATATCCCCCTCAATAATCCCGGGGTGCAAAATTAATTTGGGATTTTTTGTTTTATTTTGGGTTTTTTTTTGTTTTTGGTTTGTTTTGATAGAAAGTCTCAGGCGAGAGCTTGATTTGGCAATCCAAATCAGGAAAAAATTCAGGCGAGAGCTCGTTTTTGCATTTCAAATGTGTGAAAGTCTCAGGCGACAGCTCGATTTTGGATTAAAAATGTGTGAAAGTCTCGGG
>CAJNIZ010010669.1:43493-71504 GCA_905231905.1 Symbiodinium pilosum | reverse complement strand
ATTAATATGAGGAAGTGATTACTTAGGGTCATGCAGGATTTAATATCCACCTTTACGGATCCCTACGAAGGTACCCTTAGTTTTGGGAAACCACCATATACGCGACCATGAACACACAGTTTGTCGCTTGCCAGCCTTTCCACGCAAGTTCGGGTTCTTCACGTGCTGCCCGTTGCCCAACATGAAGGTCACCTCAGTAGCAGCTCAAGGCTTCAGGGTCTAGAATCTTAGGGTTTAGGATTTGGGGTTTTAGGATTTAGGGTTTTCAGTGTCTTGGGTTCAGATTGTAGTAGGTGCGGCTTAGGGCTTTCAATTTAGTAGTCGGGCCCCATATTCCTCTGGAAGTACTGCCCTGCAACAGCTTCTTTTGTGGTAGGCTCAAGATGGCTCAAGAAGGCTATGGCGATTTCCAAAAAAGGGGACCCCTAATTACAAACCAAGACTGTAAGCCCTCTCACCAGAACCCCCAAAAGAGAGGTTCTAAATTACAGTAAGCCCTCATCCCTACATCTCCCCATGTAAGCCCTATAACCCCCTTTAAACGGACCGCCGTCAGAGTGTTGGAGGCTTCGCCAAAGTCTTCAAGGGTAAGCAACCGGAAGGATGTAATTGCCATTCCCTAAGGCGTAAAGCCTAAACCTCAAACCGCATTCGGGCAAGTCCGCTCTCGGCAAACTATCATAAATCAGAGAAAAATAAGGCCGTTGGATTTAGGGCTTACGGTTTAGAGATTAAGGTTTATCTCAGTAACGCCAACACGGAAAGGTGAGCTCGTTTGAGCTCGCTATAATTTGGACAGTTCAGGTGGGGTGGTCGCCTACCGTTCCGCGTACTCCGTGGAAAGCCCCCAAGGCCATGCCAGCTAGTGAGGGATCCCAATACACCCTTTTTTCTTCAGGTGCTTGGGCTCTCTGGGTACTGCAAGCTTCCTTGGACCCTAGACCCTAAACCCCAATAAGAACTTGCTTGAGCAGCGCCCCTTGCCGGCATGAGACCTTCCAACTGCGGCGACCTTTCGTTCCATTCTTAATTAAGTCTATAGTTGAAACCATGAGCCCCTAGTATCGGGCCCTTAAACCTAGGACCCTTATATACTGTACCTACTATATACCATATACGTCCCTTTAAAAGGCCGTAGGGTCCATGTTTGGGGCCCATACTTCTAACCTTAGATTAAAGTAAGCTTCCAGTATATAACACTATGTGAGCTATAGTCAAACTCTCCTATCATCCCCCTTAAAAAGCCGTATAATGGTCCCCTATATAACCCCCTGTAATGAGTTTAAACCCTAAGCCCTAAACCCTAATCCCTAAACCCCATGTCAAGTTGATTGGCCCCAACTCTGAAGCCCTCATTCTGGGCCCCATACGAGACACAACAACAGCGATGCGTCCACATGCAGGAAGAGCTGGCCAAGGGTTTAGAGTTTAGGGTTCAGGGCCGAAGGCTTCGGATGTTTTTCCAGGTCTTGAATAATTGGGCTTATAGGCTCCAGGATGTAACTTCTGATCTTAATCTGTGGCCCCCCCAAATTGGACACCAAACATCTAGTCATCCACATTCCCTGGGAACTCTGAACCACTTGCCACAAGGCATGGTTACGAGGTTTGGGTTCCTAAACTATGGAAATGGCCCTTAGTAAGAGTATTTGGGACCCCAAACCTAGGGCTACAGACATAAAAGCTACAAACTTAAAGTCTTTGATAAACTCTAAGCCCCTGAACCCTAAAGCCTCAACCTCTAAACCCCTAAACCCTAAAAGGATTTGAGCTTCATGCTTGGGATCAAGGCTTTGAGGCTTTGATTCCTTAGACCTCCCAAACTGCTCTGGGGGCCGACAGGCGGGCCCACAGCCCATCCATGAGAAGAGCCATTTTTGGAAAAGGGAGCATACAACATAGCAGGTCATCACAAGGTCCAGGTCAGAAATGGTAGTTTCCTTCAATAAGGGGACCCCAATATAGACCCCAATATACTATAGTCCTTAGTATGGGGACCCCCGATCAGGTACCCCTAATTTTCGGAAACCCCAAATGCATGTGATACCCTTTAGCGCTCCTATGAAGTGAGCAGATCCAGAAACAGGTGACACTTACACCATCTACTGCAAGCTGAACCCTTAGCCTTAGTGGGATGTCATTTAAAAATGCAACTGTACATTCCCTGCTTGAGCCAGAGTCAAAACTCGCAGCATAACCTTAATAACCCCTATAATAGTCCCCTACATAATCCACAAACCCCCCCCCCCTTACAGAGTTTAGACTATAGCTCATGTGGCTTCAAGACGCAAGACCCAAGATTATGTCCAACAATGACACGAGAGATCCTCCGGAAACCGCAGAGCGGTTTAGGGTTTAGGGTTTAGGGGGTTTAGGGGGTTTAGGGTTCAGGGTTTAGGATTAAGGATTTAGATTTAGGGACTCTCTGCAAGGTTGTCAGTAGGAATGGAATATGAAAACTGCAACGACTACTTCTTGAGATCTTCTAGAGGCAACTATAGGGATCCATTCCTCCATTCCTTATTAAAAACCAGCAAAAAAATCTGGAAACCACACTGAACGACAAACGACCAAAAGAAACGAATTGTGGATTTGGAGTTTAGGGAACCACCAGCACCCAGCAAAAATACCAAGCCCACAAACTCTCCTATACACCTCACAGACAGCAATCCTCACTGGTACGCCTGCCATACCATGTATTGTCCTCATGTAGACAGACAGAGTATGCCTGATGTAATCGAGTCTTAGCCCACTTTACCCCAGGAAGAAAAAAGGATCCTTTTTACCTAAATATAAGGAATCCCATACCCCAAAAAGTATAAAGGATCCCTAACATTGATCCAGGAGTCTCAAGACACTGCGTTCCCCAAAGTACAGGCCCTGAATGCCTTGAGCTTGGCTGTGATACAGCAGGTTGCCACAGCTACGTTCCTCAAATCCTGCAACCCAACAAACGGACTCCTTCTGACGTGGCTGTTGGGGGGATTTGCCAGGAGACGGGAGGTGCATTTTGTGGAGTCTTGATTTTGCTGGACTATGGCATTTTGTAATATGTCAGGGGCACCTGTGACAGGAAATGCCCACACCCTGAAAGCCCTTTAGCGCGCCTCGGAAGATTTGCCAGGAGGCTGGGACTGGGTGACAATCTCCAGGATCTTGCAAGGACTACAGCTCCCTAATTCGGATCTATGCAAACTTATGCAATGAGGTGAGGGAAAAATGGAGAATCAGATGGAGGAGAAAAATCAAAATGAAGTGGAAACCGGTGTAATACAGGCGTTTATAGAGGAAACTACCCGTATCATGCACTTCAGGGATTCTACAAAGTCTTTCTAAGGGTCTACTGGAATGTCAGGGATGGTGTGAATGAAAAGATTGAAGCCATGGGCCTCCCTAGAATCCCCCTATGAGGCCCAGGGCACATATTAGATGCCCTAAACCCTAAACCCTGAACCCTAATCTAACCTTTGATTGCAAGCTTCCCAAAATCAGCCTACGCAGTCCTTGGAAAGATCCCTAGGGCCAGATGGGTTTTGATGGTATGAGTCAGAACCTAGACTCCTTAAAGGGGTTATGCAGGGGATTCTACAGGGGACTACTATAGAGGTTATTAAGGGGGAGACTAGGAGTTTAGACTATGGCTCGTATGTCCATGGGCATTCCTATGTGGCAGATTCGCACGCAGTGAAGAGTGGATCATAGCTTTTCAACAACTCATGCAAGCTCAGCAGCTGCCGAACACTGACAGTGCAACTCGCACTAGTCACCAGTCACGGTCATTGTAGTAATGCACGGGGATTAAGAGGAAGGTTCACAGAATCCTAAACCGTAAACCCTAAGCTCTGTCTAGATTCCCTGAGCCCTAAACCCTGAATCCTACACCCTAACCATCATGGTGAGGTTGATAGGAGGTAATCATGGAAGCATCAGCAAACTTGGCAAGCTGCAAACAAATGCAGGTTGTGACAGGGGTCCGCTTCCGCGGCGTCCGAACGACACAGAACATATCATTGCTATTCATAAGAATTAGGGAGTTTAAGGTGTAGGGTAGAATTATGAATACTTGTCATTTTGGGGCCACTTTTGGCAAGTCCTTACTGACGTCCCTCCCTTACAAGAGCTACCATGGACGACTTAATAGCTTATGAAGCTGGTGAAGGGTTTAGATTTAGACTCCATAAAACCAGTCTGGAACCCCCAAAAGAATCCCAAGAAGACGAACCCAGACCCCTGATTAATAAGCCCCCTCCCCTTAATAGGGGAGGTAATAGGGATCCTAGTATTGAGGCCCTTCAAAGAAGGGGGTTGATTAATCATGGATCTACATGACAGTCCTTTCACAGGGCTTCTGCCAGGTTGATTGGTTGTTGAGGAGGGTAAGGTTTTTGCGCCAACTCGTGTCGGAGTTTCTTGAATTGTTGTTCCCAAAACAGCCATTATCCAAAATAGAAACCCAAGTATGGGGCATCCCCTTCTGTAGTAACTCTGGGAAATCCAAATCTCCATGTCAGAACTTGAATTAAACCCTAAACCCTAAACCCTAAACCCTATCCCCGCCCTAAGAATCCTAGAGCCAACAGTCGGGAGGGCCAAGGACCCCTTTGAATCATCGATACAAGCTCGCCACATCTCAATCATCCTAATTGGGGGTTTCCCAGAATTAGGGGGTACCTTTTGAGGGTTCCAATAATAAGGACTATAATATATTGGGGTCTATATTGGAGCCCCCTAATTAGGGAAACTACCAATTAATCGTAAAGCTGAAGCTTCCGCCCCTGTGTGCAGAACGCCTCCTAGCCTGTAGAGCTACGGCCCCAAACAAGAACTTGTTTGAGACCTGACCATGGCAGTAGTAACGGCCTCTACTGTGACGGACCTCTCACCACGTATTTCAGCCTCTCTCTGACCTAACCCGGAAATTCTTGCGAAAGGCGTCGCTGCAGCTTGGATACAACCAAGCTAGTGAGACTCAACCAGCCTGTGCCTTCAAGCACCTGATTCAAGACAAGAGGTTCGGGCGAGTCCACAAACGGCTCTGGAAATGAAAGGTACTTGACCCCTGACCTTAACCCTAAACCCTCAACCTATGCGAGAGCCCTCCCCAACCCTCCAAGCTTCTGTGGCAAAGTTCCCAATCGCATAATGCAGAAGATTGAATTCTTAGGGACTCTCAGGCCCCCCACTAGCTGGTACCCCACTACCCAAATAAAACAGGAATATGGGCTCAATAGTAGTAGGATACTAGGCAGTGGGGATCCCAAAAAAATCTCCGATTAAAAATACGGACTCCCTAGGACACTCATGTAACTAGAAAGTACACACATACCATCAAAGACCTATTCCAGTAAACCCTAAACCCTTGACCTTATTATGTTGTCCAACACTCGCACAAACCGCCGGAGCCTCAATGATGTCCTCAAAGATGCAGGAGGGCAACACGGCCCACTGCGGGGTAACCTGGTTCAGGGCTGAAAGTTTAGGGTTTACGTTCAGGGTTTAGAGTTTGGGGTTTAGGGTTTTAGGGTGCAACTTTGGGTGCTCTGAGCTCAAACTTAAAGCTGCTACCATGCCTTCTGACCATGACTGCAACCCCGACTTTTACCATGACTGCCACCAACGCCAAATTCCTATTACATCCCCCCCGCCTTTAGGGAGCTTCTGAAAACTAAGCTCCTTCATACAGCCCAAATACCAAGTACCACGCTCCTCAGGATACTGACACCAGGGGGCCCAAAATGCTAAGAAGCAACGCTGTCATGCCAAGCATATCCTCAGATACCCTCTCCTCCAACTTTTCCCCATGCAAAGGCCCGTACTCTTGAGGACCCAGAGCCCTAAAACCCTAAATCCCTGAACCCGAAACCCTAAACCTTAAACCCCCTTTTAATACTGGAGGTCGACCCTAGACGCCGAACCCTTATAAACCCAAAAAACCTGAACCCCTTGAATCCAAAGACTACGCGGGCCTCATCGGTGAGGATGGAACCTGTGAGAGTTCCCGCAGCGACGTCTGCTGCCTCATAATCATAATCTGAGACGTCGTGCTATCAGAGAGCACGGGGTTCCAATTTTTTTGGCTCAGAAATTAGGGCTTGAAGTTATGCCTCAAGGATATGCACCGGGACCCTCGATGTCCTTCCGGTTTGGGATTCTGTCCTAGGCGACTCCAGGTAGGATATCCAGGGTCAAGACAGGGTTTGGGTAGCAGGAGCTACGGCTTCGGGCTAGGGAGTCAATGCTTCCGGAGCAATTTTTTTACGACCGGGGGAAAACTGTCTGAGTCTACCTAGACCACCAGGTACCCTCCGTAAAGCCCAAATGACCACAAATCGGGCCTGGGGAAAAACCTAGAAGCCTTCATCAATACCAACATCATGCTATCATGTAGAGGTCTACTTGAGATACCCTAGTGCCTAGTGTAATAAGGTTTTCAGGAACATGGGACCATACTGCCCGTAATCTAAAGCCCGAGCCTCTAGCTCATGTTCAGTGTTTTCCATTTAGGTCTCAAGGCTTGGGCTTGGAAAATGGATGCCATGAACCATCCCTGAACTCTCAACCTCCTTAAGCCCTAAACCCTAAACTAAGCCCTATAACCCCAAAACCCCAAACCATTCTATATGATGGCAGCAGCCTTTTTTTGAGGGGATGTCAACCCGAGGTTAGTATATTACAAGGCACTATCCTCATCTATTCTCGAAAATTATGGGGCAAAATTAAGGGTACCCTTTTAGGGGGTCCCCATAGTAAGGACTGTAGTATCCCCGTATTTTAGGAAACTACCTTATAGACTATAAGATATGGCAAGGATGTAAAATAGGCTTTTCCCCTACCTAGCCCTAAACCCTCTAAATCCACTATGCAATCTGCGGTGCCCTCCGTCATTGTGCCCCCTAATGTTGCACTCACTTTATACAACAGACTCTCTTTCAAGTCTCTCGGTGCCCGCTTACAGAGTCTGAGCCCATGGCTTGCAGACTCTCTTTAAGGCGTTTTCGTTTGGGGCCACCAAAACGAATCCAAACCATCCCCTCGAAACAAATCCCCAAGGCCTTCAGTACCGTGGGAGCTTTATTGAGGACGCCTGTTTTGACTTTCTGGGGGCCCTATTGTTAGGGGGGATATATACTAAAGAGAGTGCGCCTGTACCTTATGGACCCTATATTCCCCTAGAACTATTTACGTTATACCCTGTATACCCCTAAATCAGCTCTATAAAGGGTTTCGGAGGCCAACCGTGAAACTTCAAGTCCAGTGAGCATACATTCCTGCATGCAGATAGGGTTAAGTTTTTACGGTTTACCCGTTAATCCTAATCTCAGTGGGCCGTTCATGGGTCCAAATGCTGCATGACTCGAAATGCCAAAGCCCATTAACGGCAGCATGGTCCTAAGTATGCGGCCCGAAATCCCTGAAGCCTACACCCATGGTCTAGTCCATCAGTAAACCCTAAACCATCAATACTAGGACCTTGATAGAATGTTTGTTCGAAATTCTTGCACCTAAACTGGGCATCAAGTAGGTTCTCTTTTGTGGCTCCCCCTTTACGGAAATGTATTCTCAGTGGTCCTTTGCACTATACCCCGGGCATACCAGTGTTAAACACCCCCCTCCCCCCCAACATTACATGTCCCCTAACATATAGAATCTCTAGCAGGGAGTGCGTATCTCCTCTAAACTCTCAACCGCTAAATCCCTATACCCCTGGACCCTCAGCCCCAGGTGAGGGCTTTGGGCCTTATCTGGAAACGCAGCGCTCAGACAGAAAGCCATGACCTTGGCAATATGAGGTACAGTTTTTCCCCAAATGGGTTGGGGTTGGGATTAGGGTTTAGAGTTTAGGCTTCAGAGTTCAGGGTTTAGGTTTCAGGGCTTAATTCTACCAACCTACAAACAAGACTGCCTATACAAAGAAACAAACATACCAAGGCATAGCGATGCGGGGGTTGACAACTTGATTTATGAACCCTATTTACCCCCATCATTATTGAAGCTATATCTTTGTCTACCTCTAGATCATGCCCATATATGGCTGCCCGGAAACAGATGGAACGCATGCGCCGCGTAGATTCCATCAAGCTGAAGTTAGAAGACTGGGGGCTTCAATGGACTCCCGACAACCTCAAAGATGCATATGTGGGACTTGGCCTGAACTACTGCTGCTGAACTGGTGGGGAAATTATTTATAAAGGGACATGTATGACAATGAGAACAAACCCGTGTGAATGAATCTAGGAAGATTTCCACTTATTACATCCAATCTAATTCCAAAGGCTCTAATGCTAGGCAGCAATAGCGCGCTTTCTTTCCCAAAGCCCTAAACCCTAAACCCTAAACCCTTAAACCCCAAGCCCCAAAACCCCTTAACCCCTTAAACCCTTAAACCCTAAACCCTTAACCCCTAAACCCCTAAACCCTTAAACCCCAGGCCCCAAAACTCCTAAACCCCTAAACCCCTAAACCCTAAACCCTTAAACCCCAAGGGCAGTGACGTGACTTTGAGTGTTGGGACCGGATGAAGCTTAAACTAGACTAGGTACGAATCCTGGAAGCTGAGCCCTTCTCCTTTGGACTCCTATAGTCCCCCTTAAGTAATAGAATATGGGCTATATGGGGATCTTATACATACCCAAAGCCATATTCTATCCACTGAAGGGGGGTTATCATTCTGGCTGAGAATGATACCATGTTTGTGTGTGACATGAAAGCCTTTTCTGAACATGTCCTTTAATACGTCAACAGAAAAGTCACGGCTATAGGGTGCATCAGCTTGGGCCATGCAAGCACAACCTACGCCCGCAGTTCAGAACCCGAAGAAGCCCTTCTAGGCATCCGTAGATACCGAAAAGTTGGACATGGTTGGTGCCAACTAAGTCTCAGCAAGTGGGGCCTTCTTGCAGAAGCCAGCAGCAGTCATGCAGAGGTTGACGAACTTCGTAAAGAAGGACAAAAACCATACCACACCCTGGCAGTTTCTCACGGCCAGCAAAGAAGCAAATCGGCAAATGCCTCCTCCAGATTAGCCCCGGTCTGTTTACCTTGCTCCCCACATTTGCAGATCTCGCGCAGATAAAGCACAAGAAGGTTTCTGCAAGCAAGAGTCCAGAAATAGATTTGAGAGCCTCGCTCAAAGTGTAGGGTTTGCAAGTCCAAGCCGCTCTACTAACTATTCTGCCCTAGGTTTGGGGGTTTTAAGGCTTGTGGCTTGGAGTTCGCCCCCAAGCATCCACCTCTCAGGCTGCAAAACCTCCCTACCCCAACCACATGCCAGAGCTCGAACCCTAAACTGGGTTGCTGTTAAGGAACTTAAATTAAGTTACCATATCAGGGGTATATATAGTAAACAATAAGGCTTCTTATCGTAGCTCAATTCAACAGCAAGCCACTAAACCGATGACGCTTCAACCCCAAATTGCAGCGAAAGCCTCCAGCCCAAAAGTTCTACATGGGATTTCCATAAATTAGGGATCTGTTTTGGGGGGAAGGAATATACAATAGTATTTGCGGGTCAATATGGGGTCCCCCATTTCTGGAAACCACCAAATTTTAATACCCCACACCCTAAACTCAAAGCATTAAAGTCCTAAACCCTAACCCCTACTAAAGCCTCAGAAAACCCTAAACCCTACACCGCACCGCTCAGGCAAAAGCAAGGTTGAGGAAAACCCCGAGGTCGCCTCTACAGGAACCGTGCTTCAGAAGGAGCTAGGTGAGTCTGAAGGTCTAGGATTTAGGAATTGGGGACTTTCCGGTTAATTTTTGTTTTGCTTCTGGATTTGAAGTTGATTGAGGATTGGGTGTTCAGACTTGAAGGTTTGGAGCTTCAAATTAGGATTCCAAGGCAGGACGTAAAATTTGCGGTCCAGCACTCAAGATTTAGACCTTCATGGGTCCTCTACCTTCTCATTCAATCTCTCGACACGGCCAAGAGTTTAGTGCGCAGTCTTCTTAGGATGATGAAGAGGACATTCCATACACACTCATTACACCCTGAACGCTGAACACTCCTGCCTGCCTGAACCCTGTCTGTCCCATTCTTTGCATGAAGCATGTCATGTGCAGTTACCGTCGCGCTTCCGCAAACCCTGTAACCCTGTATCGCACCTTCCAAACCCTGGGCCCTAAACCCTCAAGACCCCACATCCTGTACCTCCCAGACACCTGACCTCGATTTTTTCCTCCCAGAACCTCTAGTCATGTGCTTCCGAGAGGACAGCCATCCAAGTATCCCAAATCCCTGCAGACATGGTGAAAAAAAGAGACCCTAACTGTAAAAATGGAGCTTGTGCGGAAGCATGCAATACAACATAGGCCACTTCGCAAAAACTACATGCGACATTCTTGAGATTCTGGGTGCGACTCCTCCATCAGGGCTTATACAGGCTACTCCAGGGGCCAACATCATTACACTCTCATTTTGGAGGTTGAGGGTCCTACATTGGCAATCATCTAGGTTTTTCTAGTGCTCACATTGTGAGAATTGCCCCAAAACCTGGCAAGCCCTCTAAACCTTAACACCCTGAACCCTCCCCAAAAACCTGGCAAGCACCCTTCTCCAGCCTAGAAAGCTGCTGCTCCCGAGGATCGCTTCATGTACGAAGTGCTCCCCCATGGCTGCCTACCACAGCGCCGTTTAAGGTGTCGGGTCACAATCTGCCAAAATTCAGACAATTCATAAAGCAATGGCATTACAGCCCCCAATGCGTGTTCAAGGAAACTCTCGCCTCTGTCCACACAAGACATGTGGACAAGATCTAGGCAACACGTTGCTTGGGAGTCCATTGCTTGGGAGTCCACAGGTGCTCTAGAAGAATGAATGTAGCGATTGTGCTTGTATCTTCTCTTGGAAGACGCTTATTTGAATATTTTTGAACTCCCTACATATCCACTATATAACCCATATATAACCCCAACATCTACCCTATTATAATGTAGTAGCTTCAAGTTTCTTATCCATTATGACTTGGGGCATGGGATATCCACAGGCAGAACTTCAGGAAACATTGTAATTGTGATGCTTGGAAGCTTGCACCTCTCCAACGCTGAACCCTACACCCTAAATAACTTTCCGAATGGCTACTACCCAGTCAAAGCCTAACCACGCCGAGCCTCAGGTTTCAGTTTGGGGGCTTATTTGGGATTACAGTCCCCCTTAAGTAGACAGAATATGGCTTTGGGTATATTATAACAAGAACCCCACATACCCCATGTTCTATCTATTCAAGGAGGACTACAGAGTGCAGAAATGTCAAGGCCCATCTGCTCCGTGCTTACATGAGGGCCCTTCGTGTCGTAAACCTTCTGAAAAAATTCTCCACTGACGCAAAACAGTGCATGTAAGGCCTTACTAAGACACTGTCTCTAACAGAAGCCGCCACCGGACGCAAGCCTTCTCTGACCCATCAGGAGCGATCGAAATTAAGTTGCAAATAAGGAGGAAACCCTATTCTTTACTATATACCCATATTATGGTAACAAACTTGCTGCAGCCTCAACAGCGACCCAACATGTGGGACTATAGGAGTGCTGAGCCCCAAGTACTCTCCGCGGCCTCCAACAAATGTGAACAAGCTTTGGCTTGAAGCTTGCTATGTGAATCCCTGGCTTCGGCTGTGAAAAAAAGGCAAACAACAACTGGATCACCTCTGTTGTTTTCCTGCTCGATCAGATAGCTGCCCTTCCTGCAAAACTGTGCTCCGTGGTGCTCTAAAACTGCATACAATGGTAACGCAAGCCATGAAGTGGAATCACATTAGAAAGGCCCAAATAGTAACATTCGCATAATACCATAGTAGCATAGTTTCATAGTGGCATAGTGGCATAGTAGCAGGAGCAGCGGCCACCTTAGCGCTCGCACCGACTATGTTTCTCAGCCTGCGCTTGTCCTCGACCTAGCAACAACCCCTGCCCAGCCTTCGGATTCTGATCCTGAAAAGAGCAACTTCTAGAAGATTCCCATATAATCACTATATAACCCCTATATGCTGATATTAAGTTCCGGGTCAACGTGAGGCAAGAATTCTGTCGGCGCCTCCATAGTGGCAGGGTTTTTGCCGTGGAAGAAGCTGGCGGCGCACAGCATGCACAAGTGCTCCTGACTCCACCGTGCTTGTTGGAGACTGTCTGACTGGTGCTTAGTAGGGAACAGGGAGGCAGAAATCCCTATATAACCTTTGTAAAATTTCTTCCTTTACTCCACACGAACAACCAGTAAGTTGTAGGACTTGGTAGGCAGTCAAGATAGGTTGAGAGGCGGGGTTGTAAGTAATAGGTACGCAAGTAAAGCCCAGGCATAAGCACTTGCTCAACACCTTTCTCCTCTGGGCGGTCTGCGAACTATATTGAATGGGGGCCTCTGCTGGGCTGCTGTTAAGGAACTTAGATTAAGTTACGTACTATAATGAAGAAATCGCTGTTATCTAGTATATACACATCTTGTGGTAACTTGACTGAAGTTCCTTGACAGCAACCCAGCTTCCTCTGCACCACCTGAAAATGCTTCGCCCCATTCTTTTTCAACTGTGATATATACCATATAGCATAATTTTTAAAGCCAGGGGGGGTGGCGAAAATAGAATTGGAAATTGGGAATCTTTATTGGGTGTTAATGTTAGGGGATGCTTTCTTGCATGCTACATGCTCGCACTGAGCCCGCTCGCCTACTTTGGGCTTGCCAGGCCACGATCTTCTGCCAGAGGCCTAGCAATCTCTTGTGGCCCCCCTTCCTTTCTTGAAGAAGTACAGATTGCACCACGCTTCCCAGTCCAGAGGACCATTTACTGGGTTGCTGCATAATGAGTATATATACACATATATATATATACATATTACTGCAACAAGGTAGCAGCAACAGCAAGCCTGAAAGCATCACCGGGTGGAGTCCAGAACCCTGGCCTGTTTGTTCTACCTAAACCCCCAAAGTAGGTAAAATAATGGCCCTAAACCCCTAAGAATAGCCCTAAGGGCCATTATTTTACATACATTTTGGGGTCCAGGTAGGGTTTAGGGTTTTAGGGTGCCTGTTTCTTCATGGCAGGCTTCCGATTAGGCGCCCGTTTTCGGGTGGCCCTACAATAAGAATCAGAACATGCTGGGATCTATTTTGAGGACCCCTGGAAAGCCTAGGTCCGGGAACCTACATTTCCCAAATGATAAAACCTACCTGTAACGCAGCCTCTTTTGCTCCGAGGCATACTAAACAAAAGACAAACACCTTCAGCCCCTAAGCCCCCAAGGTAGGCTTCAGGCTTCAAACCCTAAATCCTTAACCCTAGTTCCATCCTTCATGACCGGCACCAGAAGCACGTGGAACGCCTTAGTGGCATCTTGCGCAATGGTTCAGGGTTTCTGGGGTCATGTAGGGTTCGGGGTTTAGGGTTATAGTCCCCCTTAAGTAGATAGAATATGGGTTATGTGGGAATGCCATTGTCATATAGCCAAAGCCATATTCTATCTACTTAAGGGGGACTATAATAAGAGATTTCTTTAATCGGCCGCAGGGAAGCTGTGGTTCATGCTGTGGTGTGGATCTCAACCAGCAAGCAAAAGCATTCTGTAGCTACAATGGTAGCAGCCAAACATGGACCACGGAAACAGGATTATTTAGATATATACATATATACATAGACATGTTAAACTCCCCTAGAAGAACATGGAAGCTGACATGATCTCCTT
The DNA here is from genome assembly GCA_905231905.1 of Symbiodinium pilosum. Taxonomy (NCBI): domain Eukaryota; class Dinophyceae; order Suessiales; family Symbiodiniaceae; genus Symbiodinium; species Symbiodinium pilosum. The sequence goes on along the minus strand of CAJNIZ010010669.1, from coordinate 57,830 downwards.
TCCAAATAAAAGGATTATATAACCCTCCTTGAAGGAGTTTAGACTACAGCTCACATGAGTTTGGGGAAGTGCGCTCTGCTTCGAGGACCACAAACCCTGTCAACGCGGAATGGCTCAGCACAATGGCTGGAAGTGTTCGTCGTGAAGGCTGTCGAGATATGGGTGTTTCCCAAAATTAAGGCTGCCTTTCTATGTTTGGGTCCCCTACTGGTTATGGACACTTCCATATACTCATCCGTCTGTAAGTGCTCGAAATCTGGAAACCTTGTGTTCATTAAATACATGATCTGAGGAAAGATGCAATTCTCACAGCTGCCAAGAGGCACGAAGGGTAAGCCAGAAGATCTGTGTTGGGAACCTCACGATCAAGGTTGGAAGCATCAGCGTGGGTGTTTTTCCGGGCTTCTGAACACAACCACATGGGAGCTTATGGTTTTTGGGTAGGTCCACAATGAGGATTATGGTATCTTGGGGGCTCGATATTGGGGCCCCCGATTTCATGAAAAATCCGCAAACAAACCCCGGAGGGCCGCAGCCTTAAACCCGGAGTCATCACGACTGAGCAATTCTGCCAATGGGCACTGAGCTACAGGTGCGCAGGCGACACCCACAGATTCTGCCTTTACATTCATGGAGTTTAGGGCTTAGGGCTCAAAACCCCAAACCCTCAACCCTAAACCCTCAACCCTAAACCCTAGAACCCTGACCCTAAACCCCGAAGGTTTTGTTTAGGGCGTAGGAATCCTACTGGGGAGTGCTTTGTGAGAACTGCAAGCACCCGCCTGCCACAGCCCCTTTAAACCCCCTACATGAGCCATAGTCTAAACTCCTAGTATACCCTTAATGTACCCGTATAGTAGTCCCCTCTAGAATCCCCTATATAACCCCCTTTGACAAGTTTAGACCATAGCTCCCATGTCAGGCCGACGAAGTGTGAGAAATCAACAGGCCAGATACGAACCACCAAAACATAAAATGCCAAACGCCAAGATTCTGGGATTTAGGATTTAAGGTTGAGGGTCTATGGGACCCCAGACTTCATACATGTAGACCTTTACACTCAACCCCGAAACCTCTGTCTCACTGACAAAAGAAACTCATCCCCTCGCCTCGCACGGACTGGTCATGATGGCGAAACGAATATTTGGGTCCTGTTCTACTCCATGTGGTAGTAGCATATTACCCACACCCCAAGACCCTACACCACAAAATAAACCCGGAACCCCAACATCCCAAACCATTCAGACCCTCCCCCAACCCCCCCCCCAAAGCCCCATTACTTGGGCCCGGCACTTGGCTGCATCCTTCAAAGAGCCCTTCGAGGTGACGAAGGCCTTCGCAGCCTCAACCTGCATTCACGCCGACAGGTATGGAAGTCTTTTCTGGGATGCTGTTAAGAGATCTGAATTAAGCTACCATAATATGGGTATAGAATAAATTAATACTGCGTATTCTGGGCTTGTGAACCCCTATGATGAATGACTGCCAACCCTGCAAGCAAAAACCTGATCGGGGCTTCGAGGATTAGAAAGAAGCACGAGCGCAAAGTATTCGGAGTCGGGCATTGGGGATACAGGTTGGCCCCACTAACATCTGGATAATATTTATATAGAGCCCTTAATTGACCTCTATTACAGACTGTTAACGGGTGGGGTCAGTACCCAATTATTTATCCCTAAACCCTAAACGCTACACTGCCTGAGCAAACCGAACTGCCCATCATTCTGACTTGTGACCTGCTGCTCTCCAAAGAAGTGGCACCTTCCCTTGAACGAACATGGACTGCATATAGCCGTTTTTGCAAGGGCTATAGTCTACAAAGGGCCCTTGTTCACTCTCCATGCTATTTGGGGGAGGGCAGGTCACTGCTTGCCACTGGTGTCAAGAAAGTGCTCGGCCAAGAATGCAGGCGGAAATTCGGCCCGCACTCTGTCCAAAACTTCAAATGTGCGAAGTAGCTGCTGGAGATTCATCCAAGGAATGACATCTTTCAGTGCTAAAGCACAATCATGGCCCCTACAGGGTCTCCTTTTTTCCTTGTTGGCTTCTGTACCCTCACCAAGCCCTTTTGCTCCATACCCAGTTCATGCCAACATTCATGCAGACAACACATCCGCCGAATGAGTCTGACATGAAAGGGTTGACTGGGTTGCCGTTCAGGACCTTCAATTAAGCTGCTAGAATAAGGAAACCCTTAAGGTTTAGGGTTTTTTGGTTGCCATATACCCAAGTTATTGTAACTTGGCTTAAGTTCCCTGACAGCAAGCCAGTTGAGGGTGTCCCTGGATGTTCTGCACTTCCAGAAACGCTTCGCGAGATGGTTGGGCTTCGGGCCTGCGAATCATTAAGGGGTGATCCCTCTTGAAGCTAGGTAGGCATATTATAAAACACCAGTGTCAGCAGTAATTACAAGACACTCTAGACTCTAGACAGGCTATAGATAGTTTTTGCGTATAACTTGGCTTTCCCGTCCATGGTTTGTAGATCCCCTTAAGCCTAGGATCTGCCTTAGAGAGACCCAACACATGAGCACAATCTCGCTGACACACGTGCATGTCAGAGTGTACCAACAAATCATTGCTGCAGAGTGCTGTTGAGCAACCCTAAACCCTAAACCCTAAACCCTTGTCTGACTTAAGAACCTCTAGAGTCTTGCGCTTATGGAAAACGATTCGCAAGACTATGCTTCCGACATGGTGTATGCGAATTCGCCTAGAGCATGGCATAGGAACCTGTGACAAAGCTTCAGGGGTTTAGGGCTTATCACGGGAACCTATCGTCGCCCTATTATACACTAATCTAGGGGCATCGCCACCTTGGCTGAGTAATAAGGATTCTTCACAGTTAATGAAATTTTGCTTAGTTGAGGGACCTGCCACCTCCTAAATGCCCCCAAGACCTGCCTTAGCCCTAAACCTGCATCTTACACTCTTGTGCCTTTAAACCCTATACCTTAAACCCTATATAGCCTTGTATAACCCGCCTATAACTCCCCTTTAAGGAGTTGAGCCCTATAACCCTATATAACCCGATTTCACCCTATCTAACCCCATATAATCCCCTATAACCCCCCCTTTAAGGAGTTTAGACTATAGCTCACACATTCTCCAACCCTGAGCCATAGCCACACCAGTTGGTGGACAAAGTCCTGTATGACCCTGAGACGACCATAGTAGGGTTTAGGGTTTGTAGGGTTTAGGGTGTAGGGTTTATAGGGCTTAGGGTGTATCAAAATTCCTTTTTTATAGTCTTTGCCATTTGATTCTCCACTGCTGAAATCAATATCCATACATATCCTTATACTCTTTGGCATTTGATTCTCCGTTATTGGAGTACAATATGGTAGTTTCCCAAAATAGGGGGACCCTAATATAGACCCCAAAATACTATAGTCCTTATTATGGGGAACCCCAAAATGGTACCCCTAATTTTGGGAAACCCCCATATCCCCACGTAGATATCCTTATACAAATTCTTCGAGCCTCCTCAGAGTCGCCAAAACGAGCTTCTTCGAGGAAGCCTCCGATCACCTCAAGCTCTCTACGTTTGAGGCTTCAGGGTTTCAGGGTTTAGGGCTTAGGGTTTAGGGTTTAGGGCTTAGGGTTTAGGGTTAAGGGTTTAGGGTTTAGGGTTTAGGGTTTAGGGTTTAGGGTCTAAACCCCGTGAAATTTGACTGAGCTACTGTTTCCATCATGGCCAAAACTATCTAGGAACTCCTCCATAGGCTGGGAACCTAACTTTAGGGTCCCATGTCAAGCCATAATCGCCATTTAAGAACTTGAACTAACCTGAATTAGCCCTAATTTTCCCTAGAAACACCTAATCAAGGGAGAACCTGAGGGAGGTAGTATCCTGGGGGCACTAGGGAAACTCATGATGATGGTTTGGCGCGAAGCCTATAAGAGGGCAGGCTGTAACCCTAGATGCTAAACCATAAACCGTGTGTGGGAGTTGGTGGCAGGTCTCAAGTGAGGTGAGGCGGCGCTCATTTGAGTACCTAGCAATGTGAACTATAGTTTGAACTGGCCCTTAACCCTGGGATCCTTATAGACCTACTATATTCTCTATATGGACCCTCTAGGGTCCCTAGAATCCCCCTAACAGGCCGGAAGGCCCATATTGGGGGCCCATACTTCTCACCTTAGATAACAATCCCTAGCACAGAAAGCCACGGATCCGACTCTCACGACCCATGCCCCGGTCCTATGCATAGGCTAGTAGACGCGTTATATGGTAGCTTTAAAAAGACTATAATCTTTTATATTGGGACCCTATAAATAAAAAATCCCTAGCAACTCTAAGCCTTACATGAGCCTTTGTAAAAACTCCTAGTGTCCCCCAGGATAACCCCTATAGTAGTCGCCTATAGAACCCCTTAAAGGCGTTTAGACTACAGCTCACATGGGGATTATATCCCTTCATATCCCACTAACCACCAGTAAGCCTGTACCTGAATGCAGATGCCGAAATCTCTACAGCTTTCCCGACTTCCTCCTCAGCCCCGAATCACCTAAAACCAAAGACCTCCAAACTTGCATTCCGATACCGCCATTGCCCAAGCCCATACATCTTGAGCCCATACACCCATAGAGCGCAGAGTCCCAACTCAGTTCCGCTCTCTGCTTGGTAAGATGATGAAAATACTGGACTCTAATTTACATACAACTTTTTGAAACCTGGTAATCCAGGAGCTAAGACGATCAACACGGATGCGCTTAGGGTTACATACATACATACATACATACATACATACATAGATACATAGATAGCTTGCTAACAACCTTCGTACATCTCAGGTGCTTCAGTAGCTGAACCGGCCTCCTTGTCAAAGTCCCCTTCTCTGAGCAGGTAGAAAGCCTCCAGGGAGGGTACCTGCCACTTCAATCGCTTTAGTTTAGGGAACTGATCCATGGTAATCTAGAAGGTCGAGGGAACACTTTTGGAGAATCAAATGGACAGGAACATGGGCAATGAAATGGAATCTGGCTTTATAAGGGTTGGAGACAAGGAAAAACCCAAGTTCCACTTCCAAGGATGGAGTTAAACAGCAACTTTCCCGAAATTTCACTACCAACTTCCTAATCAACTCAGTCCTCGAGCCCTTAACCAAAACCACGAGCCTACAGAAGCAAATCTCCAAACAGGGAGCCCAAAGAAAACACCATAGGCTCATGGTATTCCTATTCCATGTCTGCTTTGCTTAGGGTGTAGGGTTTCCATTGTCTTTTGCATCCCTTCATTCCATGCAAACCACCTCAACCCAAGACCCCAAACCCTAGAAGACAGCTCCCATAGTCTTGAGCATTGCATCATGTCCTACTAACAGCACACCAGCAATTCACCCTAGACCCTTGGCCCAATATGAATCCCAATAAACACCCAGGTTCCATTTGATTCTTCGTTAGCTCTTCCATCTTATCCTCCATCATTCCCGTAACCCTAAGCCCTGAATCGCACTAAACCCTAAGCACCAGATCCAAACCACCTAGGGTCTAAGTCCAAAACCCTTAACCCCAAATCCAAAAACCCTAAACTCTAAATCCGGAGCCCTGAACCCCAAATCCAAAAGCCCTAAATCCTAGACCCCGAACCCCAAATCAAAAACCCCTAAACCCTACACCCGAAATGAATTCCAGCTCTTTGAGGCCCGGGCCGCAGACTGCTTGATGGGCTTCACGAGCTCCAGCAACGCCCAGAAGGCGTTCAGCTGAGAAGAGATGGCAATTAATTTTAAGGGTTTACGGGGCTAAGGATTTAGGTCTCTAGGGGATCAGAGATTGAGAGTAAGGGCTTAGGATCTAGGACCTTTTAGGGATCATATGGTCAGAGTTTAAGGGCGATGTATCAAATGGGGTACCCTTGGCGACCTAAAGGTAATCTGGGTGGGGTCAAGAAATCTCTTGCAAGAGTATGACCCCTTTCTGCAATTTTTCCTCCAGGCCTTTTCATGACTATGTATACTCTGGGGCATCTCTAAGCCCTGGGGGATGAACAGGTCGATTTGGGTTGAGGAGTGAAATTGTATTTTCAGGATCAAGGTGTAGAAGTTTTGGAAGTCAGGATTTGGGGAGGTTTTTGCCTTGGGGTTTCCGAACCTTTAAACCCCATGCGCAAGTCGAGCCAGAAATTCCACCCAGTTAAGTTTGGGCATTGGGTCAAATGAAGACAAAGCAAAAATGACCGCCAATTGAGTCAATCAACAAACGTTGCATGACTCCTGTCGCCTTGTGAGACCAGGCGTTCACAAGACGGCATCAGATTTGTTAAACAAAGATGCGTCAAAGTGAGGCCTCTCTGGTTGGGTCTCATTGACAAGGACTTTTATGCTGAGGAGAATTTGCAAGCAATGCGAATCACGAAGTATGTAGGATGGGTTCCTGCGTTGTGGACTCGGCGGCATCTGTACAAAGGGACAATTGCTGGACGAGTGTACCGCTCCTTTTACTGCACCTACAAACGGCTCCAAAGTCACAAGACTACCCCTCCTCTTGTGGGCAAGGGCACTTAATTACTTATCTTCAGAAAGTCTCACATGTTCAAACTCATTCTGTATTCGGCGAGATGAAATACAACTTTAACTTATTGTATCCCTTCAGCGACTCTCTGTAGGCAGCCACCATGGTGTTTTGCCCCAAATATAGGACCCCCAATAAATTATATTCCTTCTAATATGGGCCCCCAAAAGGTTCCTCTAATTTTGAAAAACTCCCCAAATATCCATCAGGAACCTGCCTTCACTCACCAAACGCATGACGAAACCTCCTTCCAATCTGAGGATCCGGGCACAGAGTCCCGAGGTCGCGAAACCCTGGTTCTGCGCCTTCGCTGGCATGGGGAAATACACGTGGAAGGGAACCTCCGAGCCTTTTTTTGAAAGATTTCCAATAGAGCCAGTACAGTTGGCTTGCTAAACAGTGTTCTCGCCTATGTAAAAACAAGACTGTCTTACCGGAAAGGGCCAATATTTCAGAAAGCGTCCAGTGCCAGCCGTGGGAAGGGTCTGAAGAGTGCTACTCTGATTCTACCACGAGAGGAATTTCGAACAGAGCCCCAAACTTGAGGGATGGTACTTCGAAGACCCAGAGGGTCCACCACTTCCTTTTTTTTCATGTGAGCCATAGCCTAAACTCCTCGTATCCCCTTAAATAAACCCTACAGTAATCCCCGATACAATCCCCTATATAAGCCCCGTTTAAGGAGTTTAGATTATGGCTCATGTGGACAGGCAGCTGCCTCTGGGTTCTCCGCACACTACAAGTCTTAAGGACCACATGCTCAGGTAGAGGGAAGGCGACTGCAGGGGCGGGACTTGAAGCAGGAGTCCAGCATGAGCTGAAAACAAAGCCTCAGCGATGCCTCTTCAGATCAAGAGCAATAAAGATTTAGGGGTACCAACATGAGACCCCAATTTCGGGATATCTCTAATAACCGAACACAATGCTTGCAGAACCCCTCGCCTGAACCCTCCTCCGACCCTCTATTAAAGCCTAAATCCTTGTAGCATCCCAGTTTCCAATTGATTTCCATGGTCTTTTCCATGTGATTCTCCGGTTATTGGGGAATTAATTTCCCTGTACAACCCCGAGCCCTGAACCCGAAGCCCTAAACACTAAACCCTAAACCCCAATCAAGGGTACTAGGAGGGTCTTAGTACTAGACCTGTTTCAGTGAAGCTCGAAACGTGCTGGTACGTTGCCTTCAGCAACTGCATCTGCATCTGCATCTCGAAGGGCATTGGCCTCAGCGATTGTGCCTAAGGGTATGGCTGCTTAGAGTTTAGGGTTTCGGATTTGGCGCTTAGGATGTAGGACTAGTTTAGGATTTGGGTTTAGGGTGTAGAGTCTAGGGACAGTCCAGGGGGGCGATGTGGGAGCTCAGATGATGTGAGGATTTCTAATTCGTGGGTTCCCTGGCTTCCCGAAAATGATGCGCTCCTCATTTTGGAACCCAGAACAAGGACCTGATTCACCTTAGACCGTAAACCCCAAATTCTCTGTTGTCACATGATAACAGCTTTGCTGTCGCTACAGCCGAACGCCCCTCTACTAGGACGTAGCAGCAACGGACCCGAATGCAGCGACCATGCACGAACCCCGACTAAAAAGGGCACAGGACGAACATCCATGAATGGCAATAACCTGGGTTGCTGTTAAGGAACTTAAATTAAGTTACTATATTGGGGAAACCCTATCGTTTACTATATATATATATACCCATTATGGTGACTTAATTTAAGTTCCTTAACAGCAACCAGTAACTGACAAGTGGTATGAGGAATACCCTGACCCCGTTCACAACGTCTGCCACACCAGCCAACGCTTGCAAACGCTTCGTGCACACCGAAGGTCCCAATCCGTAAAGCACAGTTTGCAAAGCTCATTATACACTCCCTGACATGCAATACGCTCCTTGCATCCAATCTAGACTGCGAATTCCCCACATCCCCTATGTGATCACCTGACATACCTCAGCTTTTCCGTTCGCCCTGTATTCTACCTGCTTGCCGCCGAAACACTACACCCCAAGCCCTAAGCCGTAAACCCTAAACAGAAACCCCCAAACCCTGTAATCCCTAAACTTGAAAGCCTACCGCAAGACCCTGAGCCGTGCTCAGTAAGAAATCCAAAAGTGGGCCACATAGCGGGAACCCCCAGTACCCTAAACCCCAATACCCTAAACCCTAAACCCCAATGCCCTAAACTGCAATACCCCAAACTCCAAACCCAAAAACCCAATACCCTAAACCCTACAAAAAACTCCCTTAGGCCTCCTAAGTACGGGGCCCCCTTATACAGAGTTCCCTACTTGGAGGGTCAGGGGGGCTTAGCAAGTAGGTGAAAACGGGGATAGTTGGTTTATTATATGGCTTATAGGGGTTATTCACCTACTCAGTCCCGTGACCCTCAGCCCTAAACCCTCAATACTATAGCAGTTTCCAGTTTCTTTTCCATTATTAACCTACTTACTAGGTCCCCCTGACCCTCCAAGCAAGGGTTCTTAAGTTCAGAAGCCTAAACCCTAAAACCTAAGCGCCCTTTCAGGGAGTTTTCCTTTGGACCCTTAGGGTTTGTACCCTTGGGCTTTGGGTCCCTAAACCATGGAAATATGGCCCTCAATAAGGGTATTTGGGACCCAAAACTTAGGGGTACAAACATTAAGGGTACAAACTTAAAGTCTTTGACCCTAACCACGTCTGAGCTGCCAGCGACCCCTCGAGCATGGACAGAAAGCCCTGGGGCCCATGTCCCTGCGGGCAGCTCTTATGTACCAAATAAGGATTATGGCTGTAGGGCTGAAGGCTTAGGGGTTCTGAGGAATTAATTACATAGGGCAATATCGGGTTTGTAATGCCGGGATCCTGGTACTCCCGAATACCTACGGTTTTATGGGGTATACCTACTGATTAAGGGGTGGTTACTTCAAAGCTGTAGGTATTTGGGTCTTTAGGAAAGGGTTATGTACGGCCATGTTGAGGATTCTACGGGGATTATGCAAGGGCATGCAGGGTCCAAAATGAGAGCATTTTGGTAACCCTAACCCCCAAAGTTTTGATCCCACAACTATTGCACGAGGATTTTGATAGGGTCCTGGTTTTGGGGTGGCTACGGCTTTCAAATCCGCATGTCATCTTTGTAGTCCGCGGTTGCGGCTATAGGGTTAGGCTACAGTAAGGAATGTCCGATGCATGGCTGTGCTTAATATGAGCAGCAGGGATTGCGACCCAAATTCACCCCAAGTTTTGCCTAAGCCACACATCCTAAAACCGCAGCCATAAGTCTTACATCCAAACGGTACCTCTCAAAACTGCTAAACCAAATCCACATTACGCGCTTTAAGCCTGAAGAGCTAACATCGAAGAAGTCCAAAATTCTACACCCATGGTCTAGCCGCTAATCCGTAACCCTAAGCAGAACGGCAGAGCGCCTGATCCATGAGATTGGCGCTCTTCGTCCTTCTGCAATACATGCTAAAAGCCCTGCTTGGCATTGCAGAGCCTAGATAGGGTAAAGGTTCTAGGGTTCAGGGGTGCGTCCATGAGATGTGAACGACTGGTTGCTGTTGAGGAACTTAAATAGAGTGGCCATAATGGATATCTATATATATATATACGGTAATCAACATAGTTTCCCCAAAATAGTACTTCCTTAACAGCAACCCAGACGAAGCCAGTCTACTGCAGAGTCTGCAGCATAGGCCATGACCCCTTGCAGCTGCACCGGCAATCTACACTCAGTCCGGAACGATGTGAAGGAAGAATGCCCTGACATTTGAAGCCAAATCTATTCAGACTGCGCAAGTCTAAGTAGAACCTGATCTTGAAAGGATCAAAATTACAGTGGATCCAAACGTACCCGCATTGACCCTATACGTGGAACTCCTTTCGGGAAATGGGGGCCGTGTTGGGGGGGGTTTAGGGTTTAGGGTCACCATAGATCTGAGCCTAAACCCTGGACCCCAACCAGCTGGGCAGATCCATGTTTTATGTCCCCTCACAATGGACACCACATTCGATTTTAGACTGACCACGATTCTTGAACAAAAGCCAAGGTTTAGGGGTGAGGATTTTTTATTGGAAAAGGAGGGTTTAGGGGTTTAGGGATTCGGGGTTTAGGGTTTAGGTATGCACCACCAAAAACAATAATGAACACCTAACTTCAACCTGGCCTCTCTAACCCTCTCAACCTCAGCGCGTCCACATCACATGGTTGCTTTTTGGGGTTGAACTCAAAATATTCGACCCAAAAGGAGGGTATGATCTCAACTCTATTATGATGGGATATGATCTCAACTCTATTATGATGGGATATGATTTCAACTCTATACTGATGGAGGCTTTGGAGCCATAACTTTTGCGGTCCTGGCTTGCGAGCCGGTGACTACGGCGGCAAACCAGGAGATGACTTTGCATCGAGTCGCCTCGCAAGTTATTTATGGGGTTGCTGTTAAAGAACTTAACTTAAGGTACCATAATATATAGGGTTCGGGGCAGGGCTTAAGCTACCAGAATATTGGTATATAGTAAGTAATAACATTTCATATTTTATTTCCTTAACAGCACCTGATGGTTTTTAGGGGTTTCGGTGTTTTGCTTTTCAGCGTTGCAGGGTCTAGGGGGTTCAGGGTACCAGGGCTTAGGGGCTTAGCAAGAGTGACGGTGAAATGCAAAATGGACAATAGTAGGTAGGTTTTAGGTATAGGGTTTAGGCTTCCCAGTGTTTAGGGCTTAGGGTTCTCAGGGTTTAGGGAGTAGAGGGGCAAGATCAAGCATGAGAGTGCCCGAGGAAAGTAGAACAAAAACGACAACAAGCGAAAAGCCGAAACAAGAAGCCTCCTCAGCAACATGGTCACTGTCATTATAAGGAAGGATGGTAGAAAAGGCATCGATGAGCATGGCCACGGTGACGGAATATGAGGGTGCTTCATTCAAAAGATCGAAGTACCCCGAGGGCATTATACTGAGAATCTACGTCCTCATTAATCAAGGATTCTACGCGGACAACTTTGACAAGACCCCATAGAGGCGTATGTAGGGCTTAGGGTTTGTAGCGATGACTGGAGAACCAAGTGGATAAGAAGAAGAAACATGACGTGGAAGCGGAGTTTGGATAGGGCTATGAATATATGCGTATAGCGCATAAGTCTTAAGCCTCAAAACCAAGAAGCGGATCATGCCAACATGCACCCGAACTTTACGGAGCCTGCCATTTGATAGCCATATCTTCTTTCTTTTTTTACAAGCCTTAAACCCTAAACCCTAACAGAATCAAAGGTTCCCTATGTTCCAAGGAAACCTCCAGATCCCAATTGCCGCACCTCATCAGTCCGAAGCAGGGGCGCAACGACCCCGGAGACCTGACGAAGGACCTGTCAGACGTTGCCGCCGGAAGGCTTTTAGGGTTCCCAGGGAGCCCAACAAGCCGGATATTATACTATATTATACGATAATACACTATAGTATACAATAGTATCCTAAAATATAATATACGTTAATATACTATAATGTACTATAATATACTACAATATATTACAATTGATTGAGGAAAATACCATTCAATCAAATTGGGGCTTCGAGTAAACATTAGGGAAGACCTCAACAAAGGGGTATCGGGCACTCTGGGGTTCATATTTCCCCAACCAAATGTTTCACTCCCTTCCACCCCTAAAATCACAGGTTCCCAATCCATTGCCCAAATTTACCTTCTGAAACCTTTGAAGATTAGAAGACGTCCCTCTGCGTAACAACTAACCCTGGATGGGAACACTAGGGTTTAGGGTTTGGGGAGAAGTATGGCTCAAGGGGCGCCGTACAGTAGGTAGGCTTTTTATAATGGAGAATCAAATGGAAAAGAGAATGGAAAATGACACGGCAACTACAGTTAGATAGAGGTTTACAGCGATGAAAAAGCTGTTGATATCCTCGGCTTTCACAACACTATGGGCCAGAGTCAATGATTCCCATGTATTTCATGGACATGGACTACGAGGACCCCAATGTCCACCCTTGATGGCCCCTTGGTAACTCAAATGTGATAGTAGCTCATATGATAGTCATGGGATCTGTGTTTTGGGGGCTGGGTGGCCAAACCCGCTTGTTGCTATAGGAATCGGTACTGTGCAGCCTCCTGCACGCTGTCTCGCAGAAGTCTTTGGATCTCGGCTGGGCGTGTGGCTCAAGGGCTTCGAATTGGATCAGGACACCTAAACCCTAAACCCCGAAAAACCTAAATAACCCTGAAAAGCAATCTAGGGCCGGGTTAAAGCCAGGATGCAGGGTTCGGGGGCGGGGGTTTTTCCCTTGAACACGTAGTGCGTAATTAAGGTTCCTGGCTTGGGGTTGCAGTTCAAACAATGTGAAGATTGACCGAAACTTCCCAGAGTTGTTCCCCTCGTACACCAAACGCTTGCGCTTTGGGATGTAGAGGCCGTCCAGGCTGTACACGGCCATGTTCTCGATTTGATTGACAACTCCACGGATGCACTCCCGGCGCTCCAGCAAGCCAGCCATGCTGTACATAATGTGGAAGGTTTTTTGCAAGCGGCCCATCTGATTGCCGTTGGAGTAATTCGTGAAAATGCTGTGAATCTGGCTCTTCAGCCCGTCCCGTCCGGGCTAAGGCGTGGGGGACTGGTCCTTGAAGGCGTAAAGATTGCCCGCTAGCGATGACAAGTCTGGGATCCATGCCGTCTGGCTCAATTTCTGGCATGCCGCATCCTTCTTAACAAGAATACCCTAAAAATAAACCCTAGGATCGTGAGTGCTTACTTTACTGGATAGTTGTTGCGAAGCCGTTCAGACGAGCCATCTCTGTTCCACTCTAGCGCCTTGAAGGGCATTTTCAAAATGAGCACCTAGCCCCTGATGTGAGCTGAAAGCTAAATTCATTGAAGCGGGTTGTATAGGGGAGTACTATAGGGCTTATCAAAGGGGATACTAAGAGTTTAGAATTTAGCTCCTATGTTTAGTGTTTAATGCGAGCATCACATTATTGATGAGGGTGGCAGTAATCTATTGTTGCCGAGCCAGAAAAATCGCGGAGGAGCAAATTTGCTTTCTAACAAGTTCGGAGCCCGAAAAGGTCGAAACAAGCTCCCTCGGCAATAACAAGGGGGTGGCTATAATGATATTGTTCGTCCGAAAATATCCCGATTTAAAAGCACTCCCTTTCTACTTGTACTACGAGCCGTGCTACCTGGTCCTACCCTAAGCCCTTGGTTTAATATTGCGACCCCCGCCCCCTTCCGCAAGCCCAAAACGCGAAACAAGTTCGGGGGGGGGGGGGCGGGAGGGCATTCTCTATTGTCACCCTAACATTAGGCTTTAGTGTGTCCATTCGGGCAATCAGGCGGATATATCCAGATTTTCACTGTTGCCAAGTCATAGTATGCAAGATGGGTAACATGAAAACTTTCACGTGAAAGAAACCCTTTTCGCTGTACCATGCTTAGCCTTTTCCGAAAAGAAAAAAAAAAGGTGGTTTCTCAACATGCAGGATCCCTACAGAACCTAGAAGTATACTGGGATTACAAGGAGGTTCTGGGGGTTCCTGTTGAAGGTTATCTAGGGGACATTTTGAGAAACCCGAAACCCGGATCCCTAAACCCTAGACTCTAAACCCTAAATAGCAGTTTCCATGTTGTGCTTCATTGTCCCCATAAAGCCCCTATATCCTATCTATATAACCCCTATATTCTATCTATTCCTATCCCCAAGACCGTGGGATTTCAGGCCAGGGGCCGACTCGACCGAGCCCTTTGTTCTCCCGGAGAGGCCTTTCGAAAAGTGCACCTGATGCAGTCATTTGGGGGAATGGGAGGGGGTTTAGGTTGGGTACTGCC
>CAJNIZ010010669.1:24159-43414 GCA_905231905.1 Symbiodinium pilosum | reverse complement strand
CTCGTGTAGGGATTAGGGGTTTAGGTTAGAGATTAGAGATTGTGGGATTAGGGATTTGGCCTTACGGTCTAGAGATTGGGCCTCAGGGCTGGGGGAGTCGGCTGTAAGGTTTAAGGGTTCCCTAAACCCTAGACCCTCACAATGCTGCGCAGCATGGAGGCGTTACAAGGCCAGCACAATGGAGCCCTGGTGTGGGCCGTAGATTAGGATTCCCACATATACTCGTTACGAACACTAGAAAACCCCACAAACCCAATAAGGCAACCTGACTTAGGACTCAGAAAGGCAAGTGGGAGCCAAACTATTTGGACCGAAAGGCATGCAGAAGGCCACTGGACACCGAAGGTCCTCTTCTTGTGCTATAGTCTAAACTCTTCGTATCCCCCTTAATAAGCCCTATAACACTCCCCCATATAATCCCCTTTAAGGAGTTCAGAAAGGGCTCACATCACAATGCCAGCCCTTGCATGGACCCGCCTGCCGGGCACTTTTGTCCTGTCGGAGCCGTTTAGGGAGGGGTGCTGCTTGTGGAAATGAGCTTGTGTCAGAGCAATGTAAGTAGAGCAATGTAAGAGCCGGCATAATGCACATAATTTACCAATACAATTTGAAGATGTTTTTGAGGTGACCTATAGCATGACTATACAAGGAATCCAAGACTATAATGTTGGTAATTGTCTCTATAAGCACCTATGCAACCTAAGTTTCCATTTGATAGGCCGTCGTTGGTGGGCCGCTTCAATTTTCATGTGGTTCTGGGGCTGAAATGCTTAAGGCTCAGCGCAGAAGACATGGGAAGTTCTCAAACTTAGGGATGCCATTTTGGGATTCCCATAATAAGGACTAGAGCATTTTGGGGTCATATTGGGGTCCCCCTATTTGGGGAAATTACCACATCTTACCAGAACCCAGGACTCCGGGCTTATCTCCAAACCAGGTTGCTGCACGGTAAACGCATTGATTCTGTGAAGGGGCTTGCGAAAACATGGGTTCTTTTTTGGTGCGTCTGCTTCTTGAGCTTTCCCGGGGCTGTTTCATGGACCCTTACGTCCAGGATTCCAATCTTCTAAACTGACTCGCCCTGTCTCTACAAGGAAGGCCTTTGCTACTTGTCTCTTGGGGTAGGGGATACCGTCGTTCTACTGCAAGCCCTTCCACAACGCAAGCAAACATCAAATGAAACTACGCTGATTGCAAGTACTGTTGGGACGGATTGCATTACATACCTATGGATGGGATTGGGGCGTTCCTTTTAAGGGCTTTGGGTGTTCGACTTTCCTCCTACTAGGATACCGTCGGATGTAAACTTTTAGCAGCCGTGAAATGTTCGTTCCCCTAGTATCTCATGGTACTATGATGTGAAAATGTGGGGCGTTGTGTGTTCAGCACAAGGGCGAATCAGGAATGATGGACCAGGATTTGTGGCGCAGGATCCAAGGTTGTTACTAGAGGCTGGACTAGTGATGAAGGTGATGGACGGTGTTCAGACGAGTGTGGCTTCAGGCTTATGGCCGGCCAATCGTCAACGAGCTAGTGTCCCCTGAATCCCAAACCCTCACTGGGTTGTCCTTTCAGCCCTTTGATAATCATTTACTAGAATGATTCTCTTCAATAAAATAGGGGAAATTGAAAAAAAAAACAAAGGACAACCCAGCTAAACCGTACTAAACTCGGGTGCAAACTGGTGCTCTGACTCAACCAAGAAGTTGAACCTTGAGTTGTTGTAGCTTACCGACACTGAAGCCAGTGATCCTTTAATAGAACCTCGTACCGCGCCAATACATTGGACATAAAATTATCTATACGCACATATGTATATGTATATACATATACACATACATGTATGCAGTCCAACTTTCCCACTACGAAATATCCCATGAATCTCTGTTCTAGGAGACTGGCGGGGTATAGTTACGTAAGTGGCGATTCCAGATTGCACGGAAAGGACTGCTTAGGACCTGTTTCTCTCAGCATGGATTCCGATATTACCGGACCCCATATGAGCTATAGCCTAAACTCCTAGTATCCACATTAATGAGCCCTATAATACTGCCCTATATAGTCCCCTATAAACTATATGGTCCCCTATATAGCCCCCTTTAGGGAGTTTAGACCATAGCTCATATAGGGTTTAAGGTTTAAGCCCCCTACCCAGGTTCCTCTGTACTTCACCTTGCTTAGCCCAAACTATCCCTAGACAAGCTGAACTCAGGAGGGTTTAGGGTGTTGGGGGCAGTGTCAGAAAAATCTTAGCTGTGTCCTTGTAAAGCGCCGAGTCGATGCAGGTAGGTGCTAACATCATGCCGAGCATGCTCTCCGACTGTAGCCTGCGTGCCAGGCAGACCACGTAGAGTTTAGGATTTAGGGTTTAGGGTATAGGATTTAGGGTTTCGGACTTGGGGTCTACATACTTTTGGGATTTGTTCGGGTCAAGTAGTCTTCAGCCCAGGACGAGTCACAGCTCTGAGGATTCGAGGCTTAAGGGTCTAAGATATCCAATTCGACTAAAGTTAGGGATTAGGGACCGAGCGCCCAACAGTTTAATGCTTGGGAGTAGAGAAATAATTTGTCTACTACAGGGTTTGGGGAGTTCATGCTGTTTACTTTTACCAGTAGGATGAGACTTGGCTTTAAAGCCCAGCAATGTGTTTTGGGGCTGCGGGTCTGGAGCTAGATTACGAACTGTTCGGAGAGACAACCCATGCAAGCCTCTCTGCGTAAGCCCTAAACGCCCTAAATCCTAAACCCTAAACCTGGTTCAAAGCTGCTGTTTTTTGAAAGCGAGCATGCAAACACAAACCGGGCCGCTTGTAGACGAAGGTCCGTTACAAAGCCCATGTTGTCTTTGGAGAATCAAAACTAAAGAGATTTGGGTATTCTCAAACACTGGGGTTGCATGTCAATCCCCAGTTGCAAGAATGATTGGTCCTGAGTCTCAGTCTATAGCCTATCCATTCAGAAGCCTCACGAAACCGTCGACGAGAACCTCAGTCTTTTCTGTAAACATGTAAACTAACACCGTGACAGACAAGTCATTGCAGGCGTCATACTTTACCCTTACTACCTCCAAGCATTGAATTCCCCGCCCCAAGAAGCTTACCCTCTCCAAAGCAAACATGGAATCGGTCGTAAGCACCGGTAAAAGACACTTCGTCAACGAGTGGTCCCGGTTCGCAGCATGTCAAACAAAGAGGCAACTCGTCAATCGAGACAAATAAGACCCAAAATACTTGCAAAGAAAGCCCATCTCTCACCTAGTAGGGTAAGTACTGCACCAGGACCTCCTTGTACCCTTTGAATGGGGGTCTATGGTCCCTATGTGGGGAATGTATTCTTGAGCCCCCACCCACTAATAGTGGTATACTAGGAATATATAAGGATCCGAATATAGTTACAATTATCTCCTGTGGTCACTATTAGTGGGTGGGGGCCCCAACCCAAGGTATATGGATGGTACTTGGAGGCCCATGGGACTTAGTAACCACTTACAACAGGGCTTATAACCCTACTTAGAATCCCCCTGAAATAGGCTTATAGGGGTTATCCCAATTTAGGGTTGTAATCCCAGGTATAAGTGGTTACTAAGTCCCATGGGCCTCCAAGTAGTCCGTGTAGATCAACTCGCCCTCTCTTAACTCGGTTTTTTTTCGTCGCGACTGACCGTATTGCCAACAAGAAAAGTAGTAATGAGAAGAGAAGATAACAATGACAGCAGAAGTGATGAGAAAAGTAAAGAAGCAAAGTAGTAACAACATTAGTATTATCATTACTATTTTTACTACTTTTACTTCTGTTATTGCTAGCATTGTTCTAATTCTAACTTCTGTTAATATCACTGAAGCTGTCATGCTGCAGCAGCCCCGATCTGCATCCATGCCCCCACTGTTTGCTAGCCCAGGCAACGCCAGAGGTATTACTGGATTGCTGTTCAGGAACTTAAACTAAATTACAGTGGTGGGTAGATATAGTACTTAATACCTTTTCCCCCAGATAGTAACTTCCTTAACAGCAGCCCAGATTAGGAAGTAACTACGTCAAAGTGCATCGCAGGCCTGAAACCCATTGCGGGCTGTTGAGGCTGAGAGCCTGAGCCCACTGATTCTTTTTGACTCTTGGGGTTTAGGCTTCTTTCCCGAGTCACCTTTTTTGATGCGAGTAACCTGAAACAGCCTTCACCTAGACATTCCAAAAGCCAGCGCATGAGGTACAATTTGCGGACGCACGGCCGTGGGAAAGGCAACATAAAAGCTTATATTTCGGAAGCAGGTCAACCTACCAAAAAGCAGGCTTCTCGGTAGCCGGTAGTCATGCTCATAGGACTATAGTGACGTCCTAACTGCGGAAGTTGGCAACACTAAACCCCAACTACCAAGGGGTGGGAGGGCCGCAAGAAGTGGTGTCTTCCAAAAACCTAAAGCCCTACTTGAGCCGTAGTCTAAACTCCTTAAAGGGGGTTATGTAGGGGATTATAGGGGACTACAGACAATGGCTCACTTGGAGGGTCAGGGAGATTTAGTAAGAACCCCCGACAAGCCATAGAACTACTCCAACTATTCCCATTATTTTCCTACTTCTTTAAATTCCCCTGACACTCCAAGTAAACCCAAACTCAGGCAAGTGGCCAGCCATCATGCCCATAAAGTTGGGGACCTGCCGGGCAGGTAGCCGATGCGGAGCGGGAAGAGTTTATGGTGATAGGGGGCCAGAAGCTGCAGGGTTTAAGGTTTGGTGTTTGAGGTCTAGGGTTTACGGTTGGTAGGCAGCTACAGGGTTTGGAGTTTGAGGTTTAGGGCTTAAGGCTTAAGGTTGAGGTCGATATAGGAACTGTCCAAGAATAACTCATGGAGGGATGGCAAAGAAAATGGAGAATGAAATAGAAATTGTGGCGAAAAGGGTTTACAGGGATTGAAGGTTGTCCAGAAGATGGTCTCTTCCACATATTGAATGACAAAATGCTCCGCAGACGAAGACCATAATCATGACAACCACCCATCAACAACCACCCAAGTAGAAAATTGGGTTACCAGTGAGCTTCGTATTAGGACTAGGGCACAAGGCTTATAACTTTGGAACTAGGACTAGAATGATAGCTCAGTGATGAAGATGTCGGGTTCAAGGCTTGAGGTAGAACGGCGTCTGCTCCAAGCTGAGGTTATAGTCCCCCTTAGGTAGATAGAATGAGACCCCATATACCCCATGCTGTATCTACTGTAGGGGGACTATAGTGATTCAGGTGTAGGCATCGGGGCTTGTGGTTGGGGTTGACGAACTAGGGAGCAGAGCATGTGTCCAATACCGTGGGCCCATCATTTTTGGGAGTACACAGCTTTGTCTTCTCGCTAGCTGAAGATTGCTGTAGAGCTGTACGGTTGAGGGCATGGGAGGCGACTAGGCGATTAGGGATGAAGATTTAGCGGAACCAACGTCTGAATGATCGATCGGCTGGCTTGCTTGGTTGATTGCTCACGTGCGTGCGTGTTACTTGCTGCTGCCTGCCACACATTTCCCATCAAACTCATCGTTCTGAATTACTTGCTGACCAATTTCCTCTGGCCTCTATCCGTAACATGCAAACTGCACCGTTGACCCAAATACTGTGGTCCCTTTAGAGCTATAACACAAAATGTTCTTCATATTTTCTAGGGTTCTGCTACATCAAAAATGTAAAATGATTCCTAAGAAGACTGCAGTATACCCTCAATCCTCAACTCTGACTTGATCTTTACCGTCGATTTTGAGCCAGACCCACGCGGAAGTGGTTGCGATCAGTAAAGTGCCCTTCACATGGCCTTAATGTAGACACGTGCTTAATAAACCCTCTCCCATGAACTAATCCCCTGTTAGGAGGAGGGGGTTCAGTAATCATGGGTCTACGTTAGGCTTTCCCTGGTTTTCCAAAGAGGCATTCTTTGAACGCTGCTTGACAATACTTAGCACTCGTAGAATGGAATTCTGCTCTTCGCGGAACCTAGCCGTGCTCCTTGCAACCTCCGCAGGCTTGTAGAACCACAGCAAACACGAAGAATGCCTAGAATGATCTCTGCATAACTGCCCCAGCCATCCGCCTCATTACAACAGTTCCTAAACCCTAAACCCTCAGGTTCAGGGTTTAGGGTCTTCAACCCTCACCAAACCTCCGATCTCTGAAACTTATGCCCCAAATCTTAAAATCCCGCACTCCAAGCCCTACAACCCGGGAGCCCAATACCCTCTAATCAAAGAAGGTACGTTCAATCAGATTAAGGACTTAAGGACCCTCGGACCCTTAATAAGTCTTTACCTCTACAAGACCCCAATTTCTATCTCGTTTGTGATGTCCTTTTCCATCTGATTCTCCAATATGATTCCTTAATTGGGGTTACCCCAAGCCCTCGACCCTAAACTGTTGAACCACTAGGCCCTAAACTTACTGGGGGGTAGTAGGGAAGAAGGGAATGTGTTCTATGGGGATTATATAGGGATTGTATTCCCTTATTCCCTACCAAGCACTCGTAAGCGAGCCCGAACTCCTAAACTCGTAATTTTAAGCCCGAACCCAAAACCCAGAAGCGACCTGCTGCGGAGCATTTGGCGCAGGCTTGAAGCCCGGAAGCGTAACAAGGAGCTTCGCCAGGACACCCTCCGAAAAGCTGGATTACTGTTTGGGGTTTACGGTTGCAGGGTTTAGGGTTTTAGGGTTTGGGGTTTTAGGGTTTTAGGGTTCAGGGTTTAGGGTTTTAGGGTTTAGGGCTTTGAAGTTTTGTTTGAAGCCAGAGGACTTTTACGCCTGCACGAGGCGCTGGTTGATGACGAACTGAAGCATCACGACAGTTCCGTGGGATCCATCTGCAGTTTAGTTGAGCTTCAGGGTTTTAGTTTAGTGCTTTGGGTTTCAGGTAGAGGGTTTGGAGTTTTGGGCTAGGCTACCACAATGGAGAACTGCATGTAAACGAAAAAAATGTTGGGTTAGGGCGTAGGGCATATGATTTACGATTTATCTTGTAGCGTTTTCCAGGGATTATTCCCTAAGAGATGCTACCAAATAAGTTGGTCTAGGTATCGGGGTTTGCAACACGGTACATTGGGATACTTGGGACATTTGAGGACCATCGGGATCTATAACAGCTATTCAAGGATGAATTTAGGGGTCCGCCCTAGAGAGGTCAAAGGGACAACGTTGAGACGAGCCCTGGTCTGCGCATAGGCTGAGCTACAGGGTTCAGGGTTTAGGGTTTAGGGTTTAGGCTCCCCGAAGCTAACATGTAGGCACAAAAAAGGACCTACAACGACGGAAAAAGTACCATATCAGCTTCAATGCTTGTTTGGGTATCAGTAGGAACCCTGGACCCTGGTCCCTCCACGAATTTGCCGTAATGCCAAGGCTGTACAGACCGATGATGTTGGCATCCGATGTTTTTCCATGTGAGTATAGTCTAAACTTCTGGTATTCCCCTTAATATCCCCTATAGTAGTCCCCTATATAGTCCCCTATGTACCCGTGAAGGAGTTTAGACTATAGACCATGTGACCCTGCAGAATCCAGAAGGGGACCCCAGATACATTACGTTGCCCTGAACCCTACCCCCCTAAACCTCAAACCCTAAACTTTCAGCCATGAGAGTACTGGAGCTTAAAGGGGGTTGGGGAAGTGAACATAACTACTAGAACAGGGTTTAGGGCTTAGGGTTCACAAGCTCCAAATCCTAAACCCTAAATCCTGAACCTCTAGACCCCAAACCCTGAACCCTAGCGCCACAAAACCCTAGGACTTACTCATCGATCCTAAATCCAAACCCTCAACCCTAAACCTGGCAGGCCTTGGAAGCACAAATGTTTGTGATCAGCTGCACCTCCTTGCAACCAGGATGCTGCGTCAAAAAAAGGGCTTTGCTGGGTTGCTGTTAAGGAACTTAAAATAAGAGGTTTAGGGCTTAGGGTTTACTACAATGAGGAAACCTATGAGTTACTATATAACAATATTATGGAAACTTACGTGTAAGTTCCGTGCGAGCAACCCAGTTTTAATCTAGGGCTTCGGGGGTTTTAGGTGCGGGGCGTTGGGTTAAGGAGTTCGGGGTTTAGGGCTTGTGGTAGAATCCGTGTTTTAAGGTGTTTGTTCTACGGCTTGGGGCTTAGTTATGAAAAGGAGCTTCCTCAAAACGCTCCTCGAAGGGCCCCATTGTGGGTGGTACCTTGTATTCTATGCTAACGATACCTGGCATGCTCTAGCCCTGTTCCTGCATTCCCGGACACGCTGAGGCCCCTTTTTCTCACTGCACGCTTGACCCCGAAGTGGAAGCTTCCGAAACGATTTTGGGGCTGAACGGAACCCTCTCATTCTCTTGGGAGTTGATCTAGCTTTCTCATTGGGATTCTTGTTTGGGGAAATTTGTTCACTTGACTATGCGCTGTTCAAGTCAAGCGGATCCAATGCAGGCCTGTTTAGAGGGCTGGAAGGTACCGTTGTAGAGCGCGCATGTGAACTTGCGTTTTAACTTTCAGACCTAGGCGCGACATATACTTTAAAGAAGTACCTATAGATCCTACGGAAGTCTGCCTTCATCCCTATATCTCCAAGAGAAGCACAAGCCTTTCTGGGCAGCTCCCATGCTGTAGTGGCTGACTTTGCAGGGCCTTGACTGTGTGCTGCTTGTCAAACCTTTGGTTTGTTTTTCCCATATGCCACAGCAAGACTACTACCGATCTTACAGGAGCCCAAAGACGGACCTCATGAATTACAGGAGGCCTGTAGGACACCCCTATTAAGCGTTTATGCGCTGATCCGCCCAGTCTAGAGCAACTCTTCCCTACCAGGAGAACGTAAACCTCCCTTTAAGCCGGCCTCAGAAGCCCACTAAAAATTCTAATCTTTGGTTGTTATTAGGATTACAATAACCAAGCTCAGAAACTATTTTGGAGGCCCCCAAAGCCCTTCTAAACTCCTTTCATCACTCAGACCCTCCCACTACGGTTTCTGGAAGCCCCCTCACCCAAGTCTTTACAGTATTCATGGCGAGATCAGCGGCGCAGCCGCTCAGCAGTGATGTTGCGGGAGAGTACCGGGCGGTGGATGGTTCGAGTTCTGCCTCTTCCTCCATGGTTCCTGTAGTTCTTGGAGGATTTGTGACCTTAATTAATGGCATTGCTATGCATAGCTTCTAAACCCCCAGCCCTATACCATATCGCCCTAAAACCTATAATCCTAGACCCACTTATAGCTAGCTACTTCGTCTCCCAGATTTCTTCGCATGCTCACCGCCTAGCCCTTTGATGGTACTTCCCCGGCAAGCCACAGAATCACACACTCCCGGGATGCAAAAAGTCCCCCGTCGCCACAATCAGAACCAGGTGATTAACATGTGCTAGTACTGATAATCAGGGGAGGGAGTTTCTTGAAGGAATAAAGCTTAGAATAACAGCAATATCGATGGAAAAGTACTGATTGTAAAAGACAATCACGATAGGAGAAATCGTAACAATGGCAGCGAGACTAATGCAAATAACGAGTAGATTAGCGACAACAGCCGGAATGGTAACACAGTAACAGCAGAAGACACGATAATTCCAGTATGTCCCAAGATGCATATGTAGCCCCTGGACTTTCGGTAGTTGGGGGCTTCTGAACCCTTCACTAGCTAGTTGCATGTTCCCGTGACAATTTTGTCTGTGGCACGAGGGCACGCTGTACCTAGCATCTTCAGAAGCATAACAACAACGCCAGTCGCAACTCAGCATCGTTTTAGGATATGGGTCTGCCGCAGAGTTGCTAAAAAGTCCTCCTAAGGATGTAGTTATTTCAAATAATCTTATTGCCATTGATACTATTCTTGCTGTTGTTATGTTTGACTGTCAATATTTTTTGACTGTTCCTACAGTTATTTGAAACATGGGTGCTTTTGAGCTCCCAGCCCCTACACATGAAGTTGCAGTTGGACGCTGGAGCTCACGGAGTCGTAGGGTTGTAGTAAGGCTTTAGAGGATCTTGCTTACCTTTCTTGGTTCTTAGGAGGGAATATCATCCCAATATAGATCCTATATAGTATGTTCTGTTATTCCCTACTAAGCCCTGGTAAGTTACAGGGTCAGGGTACAGGATTGCGACTGATCATCAGCTCGAAAGTGGCATCTGGATCCAAAGAGGGCGAAGCACTCAAATCGCACGTACAGAAGGCTCTTCACAGACCTATCTTCCCTGCCCAAAAATAGCACGGATGATATATCCCCAACAGAACTTTGTATATCGCCCTTTACATGGCTTCTTCGCCCCAGATGTAGATTGAATTCCTCACACCTGATTCAGCCAAAACAATCACCAAAGTTCTGAAGCCTCCTTCAAAAGTGGGCCAGCAACAATCACACCTGCCCTGAAATGCCAATGACTCTTTGTACATGGCGTGGTCTCCAAGTTACGATTCCCGTGCAAGGGTCCCCACATTAATTCATCCTTTCTAGAAAGGGCATAGCTTTGAGAACCCCTTTGATCGGTAACTTCCTCCTCCTGGGTTCTTGGCCCCCTTTGCCGGCATGTCTGAAAGAATAAACAGGGGGAAAGTTCATCATCAGAGCCTTTCTGAAGTGAACTCTGATGCTGCCTAGTATTGCCCTCTGTGCACCTGCGGCAAGGTGATTTCACGCGATGACCACATGCTCATGATATCTTGACCACGCTCTCTTAAGGATACCACTGAACCCTCCCCCACCCGTAGCAGGGCTGCATATGTGATACCTACAGTGCTTGGAGGAAACCGTGCACTGGCTGACAAAACTCTTCTGATTATGTATTACTTCTCCCAGAAAGATCCCATTCCTTATATGAAATACTATACCCCAAAACGAGGATACAATCTTACACTATATTGGGTACCATAATACCCCCAAAAGAATATCACTTCGAGTATTTTGCGTGTCCTAGCGGTGCAAGACTTGCTTGGGAGAACTCTCCACCTTCAACAGGACGAGGTATTATCTCAAGCCTTCTCCACGCTCCTGGCTGGAGGATTGACTGGGCTAAACCCTAAACCCTAAACCCTAAACCCTAATCCTTGGCTTTTGTGAAGACAAGGAACGGGCTATTGGGTCCCGGGAGCCTCTGGAGGGATCTCATCTTCAAGCTATATACTATATTCTACTATACTATACTATATTATGCTATAGTATACCAATAGTATACTATAGTATACTATATTACCATATTTCCTGTTGTTTCTTTGACTAGCAGGCCTCAAGCATAAGCTTCGCATGCTTGGATGTAGTTATAAGGTCATTGGCCGAGAGCGCTGAGTGAATGTGTTGGCTTCTGTTGAATTTGCTGGCAGCAAGCAATGTGCACAGACCCAGAGGCAGAACCCTCCTGGAGGCTTTAGATGTGTCCAAAGTTTTCAGGATCCTTGCTGAGATAGGGCTTTGGGTTAGCTCTGGGCTGGAACAAGCTGGAGGAATAAGTTGCAAAGATCTCTCTCCACATCTGCCATGCTTCGGAAGGAACCTCGCCCTATCTCTCTCTTCTCGTTTACGTGGATGTGAAGCCAAGTGCTAAGAGTTCGTTCAAGACCTGTCCGAGATGGCTTGGGTTATTCCCCCTTACAGTAACTGTTACCACAAGGGGTAATAGGAAGTATAGTAGCCCCTTAAGCCCCCTTTAAGGACAGTTACTGGGTGGGGGAATGACCCAAGAGATGGGTTTGCACTCAAGGGCGTGCGCAAATTTTCGCAATAGAAGTTTAAGACCAGCAGTGCTGCTGCTTGCGATTCGGACAGATGTAGAAAGCATTCAATTCCCGCAAAATCTCTATCTTTGCCCTGAAGCCTCGACCAAAAAAGCCTGTGAATCCAGGACGATACAGGGATAATGGAAAAGAACATGGAAACTACTTCAGTATAATAGGGCACATATTTGGGGGTATAAAGCGGTTATATTGGGATAATGGACCCCTAGAACCTTGAACAGCTATCCCTCTGGACCAAAGGAGTCCTCAAGGAATGTCGCTGAGGTCGTCGAGAGGCCTGCCAAGAAAGCATAAAGAATTGCCCGACACATTCCTATCAGGTTGAGGGTCTAGGGATATTGCGGGTTTGGGGAAATTTCTGGAGACCTACCCTAAACCCTTAACCCTATATAACCCATTATAGTAGTTTCCATGTTCTTTTCCATTATCCCTGAAGCCTATAACCCCTATACTATCCCCATGAACCCCAGGTCGGCAATCCAGCTGTTTCTTGAAAGGGAATGTAGTGGGGGTACAGGCTAACTTCAGGGCGGCTAAGTTTGCAGGAACCCTTCAGCTTCACAGGCATTACATCGCAAAGCACAGAACACGATGCCTGCCAAAAATACTTGAGATTATACACTCCCTGAGCCCCATATACCTGCCATAGTCCGCTGTAGGTCATCTAAAGGTTAGATACATAGTGCAATATGTCCATGGTTCACTCTGACAGTTGTCCGGATAGGGGACGCCTGATTCATAAACACCCACGAAATCAAAACCATTGTTGACTTCAAATTAGGGGTTTAATCTTGCAACCCGTGAATGTTAGTAAAATTTACGTAAGTCTCGAGGTCCAACCTTTCAGGTCCTTCAGGCCTTAGGAAGAAATGCATTCAAGGCCATGGAATGGCGACAGGGTATTGCGCCTGTTGTTAATCACTCGGAAATTACGTAAACCAGAAGAACAAGTCTTTCATAGTACCTCTGCAAGGCTCCGCCGCGGGCTCCCCCGGAAGATATAACCTAGCAGTTGAAATCTGAATACCCGACTTTATATAGGCTGTTTATACTATCTCGAAATCACGTTGGCCTCCCTGCACATACGTATCTAAAAAGGATCGCCTTGTAGACTTGAGGCTACAACCCTCAAGCTGTAAACATCCGGAACAAGTAGGATCCGTAGCACGAGCCTGCGGCAAAGAGGTTGCGAAAGAACACCAATAACGGTCCCCATTAATATTCTTTTGACCCCACACACGCCAGGGCTCTCTTGAGTCCAAATACCGAAAAAAACAGAGGTGTTATGCCTGCTATTTCGTTGCTTGAATCAACTAAACTGCGCTGTAGGCAAATGGGGCAACCGGTCTCTCTAAACCCTGAAGCCCTAAGCCAAAACCCTCATTGAACCCGACATAAACCCTCAACCCTTGGACTCAAACCCTTGACCCGTAATGAGCTCACCCTACACCCATATGAGCTACTGTCTAAACTCCTAGTATCCCCCTTAATAACCACTATAGTAGTCCCCTATATAATCCTTATATAACCCCCCTTTAAGGAGTTTAGGCTAAGCCATCAACCTGTAGACCCCGAACTCACTGTGAGACTGGCCTGACACCCACTCGCCGGCGCTTGGCGTCGGGGAGCTCCTCTTTTTGCCGGGGCTTGCAAGAAGTGGCAGTATAGGGCCATTGTCTGGGGTTCCTGGTTTAGGGTTAGGCAAAAATATACGTAGGTGCGTCGACAGCTGCCCAAGTGCCTGTCGCGGCGACATCATCATGAGCTTGTCGCTAAGGGAGGTTGTCGCAGAACCAACACTGGGTTACAAATCCTTCTGGTAACCCACTCTTTTTGACCCGCCCCCGCACAAGGATCGAGTTTAAAGCTTACAGCGCTGTTGCAATCCCTTGGAATGGGCTGAGTACGCACAGGTGCGAGCGGCCTGGCTGTGCCCCCACACCAGCGAGCACCCCATGACATGAACACATCCGGAACCTTAAAACATAAGCCCTATAAGCCCAAAACCCTATTCCCTAAACCCAAAGCCCTAAACCCCATTCCCTAAACCCTCAAACCTTAACCCTAACCTTAGCCCTAAACTCCAAACCCTAAACTTACCCTAATTCATTTGGTAGTTTCCATACATAATTGGACCCCAATATAGACCCCAAAATACTATAGTCCTTATTCTAGGGATCCCCAAAATGGTACCCCTAATTCTTGGAAACCCCCATTTGGAACAAACAGTGGTCCTCCTCCTCATCTCCGGACCTCTTCCCATTGCCATCTCCATCCTCGAAGCTGCCGCGAGCCTGAAGCACGTCTTAGTCTCATTTCTGGGGAACAGGGCTTTGGGGGTTTAGGGCTTTGGGGGTTTTAGGGCTTTGGGGTTTAGGGTTTTAGGGGTTTAGGGGTTTAGGGGTTTAGGGTTTTGGGGTTTTGGGTTTTAGGGCTTTGGGGCTTAGGGTTGGGTGTTTTTGGGCTTTATGGTTTGGGTTAGTCCTGGCTTATGATGAACAGTACTAGCTTTGGCCTGCCTGCGGAAAAGACTACCATCTGAGGACGTCAGCATTGTTGCCACCATCACTGCACCCCCAACCCTAACCCCAAACCCTAAATCCTAAACCTCCAAAGCCCAGACCATCATGGAGGTCTCATTGACGATCACAACCGCTTTTCTTGGGCTGGACTTGCAGTGACCCCTCCCTGATGCTAAACATCCCAACACCCATAATGATGAATGCAATGCCCTACCAGATACCATTAAGTATTAGAGGGTATCTTTGTGATCAGGGGGTGGGGGGCAACAGCTCGAATCTAAAAAGCCAGGGTCCTTGGGTTCGGGTTGTGGCTTGCAGTTTGCAGTTCATGAGACAGTTGTAGTCGATGACGGAACGGTGGCGTCTGCTTCTGCTGCCGGAGCATGGTCCTTCGATACCTAACGCGAAAACAGGCAACATGCTAGAGGATACTGATTTGTCAAATGACAGATCCCGAAGTCCTCGTTCCTCTTGCGTACGTGTCAGTTCAGCAAACCGACTGCACGATCATCTACAGTATGCACACATCAGAGATCCGGCAAGTCTCTAAGTAGCTTGATACAGATATCCATCACAAACGAATTCTGAAGACCCATTGCGCATCTTTTACGATGGTCCTGGTTGTACCAACAGCCAACATCATCAAAAACTGCATATAGCCCAGACCCTCCAGATGCCTATGTACCCCATATTCTGCATGACCTCCACAGATTCCTGATGCAACCCTTTCAGTCGTAGAGATCCTTACTAAACCTTAAACACTAGTGCCCCCCCTCCTTTTCGAAGTTGGGCCTTAGCTCCTGACCTGTATACTCCTAAACCCTAAACCTTAAATCTTAAACTCTAAACCCTAAACCCTTAACCTTAAACCTTAAATCTTAAACTCTAAACCCTAAACCCTTAACCTTAAGCCATAAATCTTCAACCCTAAACCCTAAACCAAAACCTCGGGCCCCTCCATGGCCTGGACCATGTGGCGGAGGGCCCAGAGCTTCTTCTTGGCCATGGTATCGCAGGAGCTAAGCTCCTCCTCACCTCAGACAATTAAATTGGGTTTAGGGTTTAGGGTTTAGGGTGTTAAGGTTATATTGGGGTTTTATATTAGGATAATGGAAAAGAAAATGGAAGCTACTATATTGTGTAGGGATTATATTGGGATTATGCATTTCTTTTTTGTTGGTGTTGTTTTTTTCGGGTGTACCTTGAATACGGACATCAGTACATTGGGGTGTATAGGGCCCCTATTTAGGGCAAAGCAGTCATTTCAGGGTTCCAAAGTTGTAGGCAACAGCTTTGGAGGGTTGATGTCTAAGGTCGGGAATTACATAGGCCACAGTCTAAACTCCGAATATCCCCCTTAGTAACCCCTATGATAGTCTACTAGCTAATCCCCTATAAACCCCCCCCTTTAAGGAGTTTAGACCTTAAACCCTATATAACCCAATAGAACCCTGTATAAGCCTATATAATCCCCTATGTATCCCCCTCTAAGGAGTTTAGGCTATAGCTCACACAGTTAGGGTTGAGGCTGGTCTCAGAGTTTGTGGTTGGGGATTGGGTGCATCCAGAAGGTTGTTGGGAGCAGATCCGAAAAGGCATTGTGTAGGTGTGGGTGTGTGTGTGTGTGTGTGTGCGGTTTGTTAAGCTGAGAGTCTTGGAACTTAATTTGTAATAGTTTGGAGTTAAGGGTGTTGGGGACAAGTGCTTTGGGTTTCTGAAAAGGTGCTTTTGTTTTTGCGTTGGATGGGTTGCATAGAAGATGGCTTACGCTCGCATGACCTCTCGTCCTGACATGCAAGCTTCTTATTATCCGATCCCTGCAAGCCACATAGACCTGTAGTGAACATGGTCTTAATAGTCCCCGCGAGTTATACTAGATTTGGAGTTGTGTTCAGACAAATAAGCCAGGTAGGCACATTCCAAAACTACGGAGTTAAAAGAAATTATAGGGAACTATAAGGCATTACAGTACCTGGTTCTAACTTGGGCTTTCCCTGCCTTTGACGAACTACCTAAATCCTGGTGAGAGTGTGAAGCCCCGAAGCGGTCAACTGAAGGCCCCTTGAGCAAATCCTTTGTCGTCTTGAAAAGCTTCCAAAGCTTAGCGCCCTAGATCCTAAACCCTAAACCCTCATCCTTGGGCTCCACAAACATGTTGAAGCAGTCAGGGGCCCATTGGCTATGTTGAGCGGCTCCCTTGAACCTCAAACCCGAAACCCTACCTGAACTAAGGCCCTGAGCACTGAACCTAAGCCGTGCGTGATCCTGAAAACCTTGAACAACCAACAGCTCTTCAAGCCCTGATGCCCAAACCCCAAACCCAAAGCCCTGAAAAAAGAGTACGTAGGGCGACAAAAGCAAAAACACAAAATCCGTAAAACATTCAGAACATGAACTCTATGCATTTTCTATAGCCCTAAAAACCCCAAACCCTAAGCTTTAAATGCCCAGCCCCAGGTGCTAAAGTCCACCAGTCGCGGTGGCAGCGGGTTCGGGTCGTCGGGGAGGTGCTGGAAGAAGCTGCTCCTGATGGAGCGAATTTCGTAGGTTTTTAGGGTTGTCGGGCTTTGGTGGGGGGTCTAGGGCCTGTAGAATTTCGATTTTGGGTTTAGGACTGTTGTTTTGCAGTTTAGTGCTCGGGGTTTGTATGGTTTGCATTTGGGGTTGGTTAAAGTGGTTTCAGGCTTTGTTTTGGGGGGGTTATGGGTTTGGACACACGCCAGAAAAGTGCCTACCAACACTCCTAAGCATCAAAAGTAAAAGGCTTAGAGCTATTATTCGCCACGTGAAATTATTCAAAATACTTGTCCCAAAAATTGCAGTGACATAGGCCCCCTCTGTGATGAGGATCCCCCTGTAATGCATATGAGGAAGCGCATTCCCAGTGCCCCTTGCTTTGAGCAGGACCTTGAGAAACAACCCCCAAACCTTTTCCCCTAAAACCTAGTAGTGTTTTTTTGGTGGTTGAACCTAGTAGGATTTTAATCCTTGTGCAAAAAATGCTATACCCAAAAGGAGGATACAATCTTACTCTCTATTGGGTACCATAGTATCTCCAAATAACATACTACTCTCTTGGGGCTTCACGCCTCATTGCTGTTGCCGGATGAAGGCGACCCGCCGGGTCGAATGCCAACAGCTGAGTCGGTAGCTCGAGGGCCTCTCACCCAGGTAGGGTTTAGGCTGTAGGGGTTTAGGAGTTTGGGGGATTTTAGGGGTTTAGGGCTTAGGGGTTAAGAGTTTAGGGGTTTAGGGGTTTGGGGGTTTGGGGTTAGCGGTTTAGGGTAATTCTATGGCTTTTGGGTTGTGTGTAGGGTTGGTTGAGGTGTAGGGTGTAGGCTTAGAGGTTGAGGGTTTTATTTAGGTTTTAGGGTTCAAGGCTTTAGAGTTTGGGGTTTGGATGCAGGGCATAGGGTTTGATTTTTGGGGATAGGGCTAGGGTGCTCGTCATAGCTCATCAGGAGCGTTGGCAACCGACAGGTCCTGTTATCACCGGAATCGTTTGGGTTTCAAAGCTTTGGGAGACATAAAAAAGCCCTAAACCCTAAAACCTAAAACCCTAAACCCTAAAACCCTAAACCCTTTTGGGTTTCAGAGCTTTGGGAGGCTTTACAGGGCATGCAGGCTTCTGTTTGGACTTCTCTCTTCAGCTTTTGGAGTATCGGGCTCCTCTTCAGCGATTTCGGCGCTGTTTTGCGGCCGACGTTTAGCCCCAATATGGGTTTAGGGAACAGGGGTTAGGGTCTAGGGCCGCGCTATGATGGAAACCCAAGAAGAACCATACTTTTGACAACCTACCATGACACTCCTATATGAGCTACTGGCAATAAATATTATGCCCGTATTCGTAATGGACATGGGTTCTCCATTTTTAAGGACTATGCAAGACTACAAAAGGGACCCCTATGTCCACTGTTAAGGGTCTCTTTATAAAGCTAATACTGACAGTAGCTCACATAATCCCGTTTTCTGTTGGACCCTCCAGCCTACTGGCTGGCGAGTGGGCCCTGAGTGTGACACTTCAGGGTCTAAGTAAGGGTTTAGGGGTGTGGGGGTTTAAGGGTTTAAGGGTCTAGGGGTTTAGGGGTCTGGGGGTTTAGGGGTCTACAGGTTTCGGGATCTGGGGGTTTAGGTTATAGGTTTGCACTCGCAAACATGCTTTGAAGACAAGAGCGCACATCTAAAGACCTCTAAAACCCCGCCGATAATCCTCATGCCACAGCAAAAACAAGATTGCCCCAACCCTCACCCATGGAATGCTGTAAGGCCTCAACAATTTCATTTTTAGCAAAATCAGTACAACAAAGAGTGAAGGCTAATTACCAAATAGATTTCTGTATATAGATATATGTATGTAAAAATGTAAAACATTGCAGGGTATTCAGGCTTCTGCTTTGATCGCTTCATACACCGCCTCATACCAAACAAACACAGTCTTTGCGGTGGCTGTTGACTCCTTCAGGTATCGGGGCGGCCATCAACCCGCACATCACCGTCTCGAAGGCCACATTTTCACGTTGTAAAATTGTTGGTGTGGTTGCTTGAGGATATTCCTTATGGTGGACCGACCCTAGACGCCAGACATTAGATGTCAAATCTGAACTGGCAGCCCTTACCAAACGCGCTGTCCCAGATCTCAAGCCCTAAACCATAAAACCCTCAACCTGACCTGACCCAAACCCAAGCCCTCCAACACATAAACTTACTGGTTCTTAGTGGGGAATAAGGGAGTATAGTCTCTATCTAATCCCCATATCATATATTCTATAACATATTCCCTTATTCCCTACACACAGTCTCTTATTCCCTACTTACTAAACCCTGGTAAGAATAAGCCAATCGCAGGCATGGTGGGCCTGTCGCTCTTGTGCGAAGGCAGGCAGCAGCTCCTCCACTTCCAAGTTAGTTGGAAGTTTCCCTAAATTACTGTTCCCAAAATGGGGGATATATACGGCCCCGTATTAAAATATGAACCTAAATATAGGACCCCGTATTGACAGTAATTCAGAGATGTCCAGAGGCAATACG
>CAJNIZ010010669.1:1596-24059 GCA_905231905.1 Symbiodinium pilosum | reverse complement strand
TACGCACCGCTGCGGCCATCAATGGTAATTTAGGACAATCCCCAGTTGGGGAGCTTAAACGTTTAGAAGTTGATTGGCTTAGGGTTTAGGGTATGTAGATGTAAGGCGTAGACTTTAGGATTTAGACTTTTTTGGGGGGGCTGGCTTCAGATTCAAGGTTGAGCGTCTTGTGTTCTGGTCTTACGGTCTGCGAGACAGCTGCAAGTTAGGCTGGATGCTTCTGGTAGTCCCCAGGAAAGCCATATGTACCCTATGAAGCATCTGCCCTGATCGGTGTTGCTAAAAGATCCTAGTGCACAACAAAAAATGACACGCACATATTACTATTGATACTAAAGATCCTGCACGACTATTTGTACTACAATTCCTTAATGGTCTAGGTATAGGGTACTTACGGTCATGCAAGATTCTTAATATCTACCGTATGATGTTAGAGGCTTGGACGTCTTCATAGGATTGGGGGTTAGGCTTCGAAGTGGAAATAACTTGTCCGAGATAGGGGCGCGCAGAAACAGAATAGGTGTTTGGGAAGCCTTGTGAGATTACTTTACAAGAAATACTGCCAAGAATTCCTTCAACTCCTCTGTTGCAGCTGAAGCCGAGAAGCCGAGCCGCTTCAGTCAAGGCTCAGATATCATTTCTATCTGTCAACTCGATTTTAAGGCTTTGGTTTAGGCTTTAGGGTTTAGGTGTATATACTCACAAGACATTGCCCCAATTCTGGAGCATCAAATGGAAAAAGCTACCGACATTCATGGAGGGTTTAGTTTTGCCCTAAACCCTCAGCTGAACTCAGCTGTGAAATGTTGTTCCAGGCCTTTCTCCACCTGTGCTTGATATGCCGCATGCCCCTGCACCAAAAAGAGGGGACTAGTACTGGTGCTCTGTTTGTGTCAGGTGAGGCACGAAACTGAATGGTTTCCGGAACACATTTCTGCAATTCTCCGATTTCGAGTCTCCCCTTTGACGTTGCAAGCCCTCAATCCCTTGCATGCAGAGGGGAATGGAGTATTTAGGTATATGTGGGTAAGGAACCTTATATCTGCCGCACATCATACTTACGGGAGAAGTTGCGATTTTTTGCCTTTTTTACATACTTGTGTCTATCTGAACCCAAAAGCCCATAAGACCTGAATATAGCCCAAAAGGCCATTATTCTACATAGTTTTGGGGTTCAGATATCTATTTCTTGCGCAACCCCCATGTCGGCCCACCCTAAACCCTAAAACCCTAAAACCCCCAACCGCATCCTCCCAAGCTGTTGGCGGTCGCTCCAATGCGGCCAGCTTGGCAAAATGTCCGGCAAGGCGGCCATCGCCACCAGCCTTAACTGGCTTAGCTTTGCGGTGTAGAGCTTGTTTAGGGTTTAGGTTTAGGGTTTAGGGTTTAGGGGTTCAGGGATCAGGGCTCAGGGCTGAGGGTTCAGAGTTTCAGATCTACCTTCACTTTTGGTGTGCAGGGTCCTGGATTGACCTGAAGGTTTAGGGTTTACTGTGCTTCAGGTTAGAATTTTCGTTACGAAAAAGTGGTTCAGCGTGTTCCCACATAAAGGATGCCATACACCCTCTAAGCCCCGAAAAACCTTCCCAATCAAGTGTTGAATAAAAAGACAATAGGCATGGGAATTCGCATGCAGCGTATTCAGAGCATAAATGCTTCTTTCGGAAAAAGATCTTGACATATACCTGCTAGTCCCATCACAGATTTCCGCTGCTCTGTTGACGCCCAAATTTCTGCGGGATGTTAGTGCATGGTCCCGGGATATGTTTGAAGTGAGACCCAAATCTGTACCAACAAGCCCTGAAAAGGCTTACTTGGCATTTACGGACCCCTTGCCGTCCCCCCGACGGCGTCAGCATTGGCATCTGCCAAAACTGTTTAACGAGGTTCCCCGCTCGTACTCCAACAACGCAATGATGAACAGCACCAGTGACAACATGCTTGTGTGCCAAACTTGGAGTGCCTGAAAATGCTGCTTAAAGCCCCCGAAGCATACCACAAAGGGACCTCGTCTTGAGAACCTGGCAAATGCGAATAATAATGAAAAGAATAAAAACAGTGATGCTAAATTAACTATAGCTATATTCCCGTATAGTCTAAGAACCTATACGAATGATAAGAAATGACAATAATGTTAACAATCCTTATCCATGTCCGAGAGGCCTGCATCGCATTGACCTCCGCCAAAGTCGGGGTCCCCAATGCGCGCACAATCTCCTGGAAGACAGTAACCCTAAACCCTAAACCAGTAGGGGCCTAACGGAAGTACGGGATATCATGGGCCATAATCCGTATCATAGGGACCCCGCACCCCTACAAAGGCCCTGTTTTTAGGAAACCCCGGCTTTAAAGTTCCAAGCCTGAAGGCCTAGGGCTTATGCCGTGTAATGTGTAGACGGGCCAGCGATCAACGCTGGTCAAACCTACCTCGGGAGGAGTGGCAAGCTGCTTTCCCCGTAGTAAGTAGGGTCAGACCTCGGGTGGTGCAGATTTCAGCCCCAGGGAGTAGAAAAGAAAATGGAGACTGCTCTGTTTATGTAGGAGTTAGGCCTGAACCCAGAAACCCTAAACCCTAAGCCCTGAACCCCAAGCCCTGAACCCTAAACCAAGTTGAGCCAGGCAGCGTACATTTGTCCCCAGCTCGACTCGCCGGTGAAGAGTGGACGCCCCAGCATCATCTCGGCTGTTATGCAGCCGCAGGACCACCAGTCCTGACCGGCGTCTGGGGTTAGGTTCCCCTAATTTCTTAGGGTTTTGGGTTTTGGGTTGGGTTTTCGTACTTGGGAGGGGGGGAGTTACTTGTGCCCTTAAGGTCCGAAAATTATGTAAATAATGGGTACTCGAACCACTCCCCCCTTGCCTCCCTCAAGTCAAGCTTATTCCAGGCTGATTGGTTTAAGCTTTACGTGGAAACCCTAAGCCCCACATCCTTCACCCTAAACCCTAAAGCGTAAACCCTAAACCCCCACACCCTGTAGCAGATACTTATACTTGACTCTTGCCTCCTCACAGGCCTATTTGAAAAAAGGCAATAATAAGGAAGGATATCCTATGATTTACTGTATACCCATGTTAATAGGGTTTATAGTCCTCCTTAAGTAGATAGAATATGGGGTATATTAGGGATCTTACTATAATATACCCAAAGCCATATTCTATCTACTTAAGGGGACTGTAAGGGTTAGGAATCACCAGTCATGCTAGACTCCGGAGATGCAGTCTAAATTATATCTTTAAGGTTTAGGGTTAAGGCCTTAGGGTTTAGGCTTTAGGGTGTCAGGCCTGAGGAAAAATCAGTGGAGATTAAAGTCGAAATGGATCATGAACTGGAAGCCGGAAGTTCGTTCGGCTCATCTAGGCATGGTAAGGTAACGGGAATGCATGTCGGGCCGCTGAACAAGTGAGGTATGAGAGTACATACATTATACGAGCATACGCATATAAATTCATGAGCTATAGTCTAAGCTCCTAGTATCCCCCTTAATAACTCCTATCGTATTCCCTTATATAGCCCCCTATATAACCCCCTTTAAGGAGTTTCGACTATAGCTCATAGAGACTATCGCGTGAAAGTTTTCCACATTGTTCTAGCTGTTCAAGTCTCTGCGCTGTCGGAT
Source organism: Symbiodinium pilosum (assembly GCA_905231905.1). Taxonomy (NCBI): domain Eukaryota; class Dinophyceae; order Suessiales; family Symbiodiniaceae; genus Symbiodinium; species Symbiodinium pilosum. The sequence continues at coordinate 20,442 of CAJNIZ010010669.1, read as the reverse complement.
TTGTAGCACGGCGCCTATGGAGGTCCTTACGTATGCGGATCACTTTAAATCAAAACAGTCGTTGTTGAACTGAAGTCTTCGAGTACTTGGTAGGCAGTTATAGCTGTATGGCTGGGCCAACAACGTCCAACCGGTAGCTGGGCCAACCCATGATTCGAGAATTCAACCCAGTCTAACCCCTGAAGTGAGCTATCTGCCCGGTCCCTCGAGGGATCATGAAGGGTTGGTTCTCAAAAAGGATGATTTCCCAAAGTTCCCCAGCACAGCAAGCACAACGGGTACATGTCATGTCACAATGGAGCCAACAAACATACTGCTTGAAAAGACAGCCATCCTCTCTCCAGGTTACGATTCAATGAATCCTATAGCGCATTTGATGTTCCCACGCGATGGGAAAAGCTCAACCATCTTCAGGGCACATGAGCCATAGTCGAAACTCGTAATATCCTCCTTAATAACCCCTAGAGTAATCCCCTATGTAATTCCTTATAAGAACCCTGTTAACGAGTTTAGATTATGATTCAGATTTTGGAGGACAGAAACCCTAGAAGGAGTTTAGGTTATGATTCAGACTTTGGAGGACAGTGGGCTTGGAATTCGGTGCTACAACGCTAACCCTGAAGCAGCTCTGCAATGCTCGCTTTGCAGGACGTCTTAGGGTTTTGTTTTTTAAGGTTCAGGGTTTAGGTCTTAACGTTTAGGGTTTAGGGTTTAGGGTTTAAGGTTTAGGGTTTAGGGTTTCGGGTTTAGGGTTTAGGGTTTCAGGTTTAAGGTTATAGGGCTCACTGAAGCGGGTCAGTAATCCAGAACAACCCCTCAAATGAACAGCCCCTTCCTCAATCTGTACGGTACACTTCACCGGCCCGCACCACAAGCCAACGGGCCAAACCCTAAAGCCTGAGGCCTAAACTCTGAGCCCTAAACCCTAAGCGCTCAGCCGTAAACCTGAACTCTACATAAGCTTTAAAGCGTACTTGGCGGGTCAGGGGGACTTAGCAAGTAGGTTATTAGTGGCGATAATAGGGGGCTATTATATGGCTTTAAACGGGTTCTTAACCGACTTACTAAGCCTCCCTTTACGAAACCCTAAACCCTGTAAACCCTAAATACTATAGTAGCTTCCATTTTCTTTTCCGTTATTAACCTACTTACTAAGCAGGTGCATGGAAGGCGCGACGCTGGTCCCATAGCGCGAGGCACCGAAGATCAGTTCAGGTGCTCTCCACCACCGGGAGCAGATGTAGCCTCTCCAAAAAAGGGATTCTGGGTTTAGGGTTTAGGGCTTCGGCTTCTGAAGCTTGAGTTTGAGGTTCAAGGTTCAGGGTCTAGGGTCAAGGAATTTGGGTTTAGGGTCTAAGGTTCAGGGCTCAAGGTTGAGGCGTTGGGGATTGGGGCTTCTTAATTGTTCAAGGGGCTAGGGTTTAGGTTTTACGGCAGGGTTTAGGGTGGTTGCTGAAAATGTGGATCAATTTGGGGTTGCATATGGGACTTGGTCAGAGCTGATTTTGCACGGCAGATGTAGTGTCTAGTCTCTCCTGGCTATGGATACGTAGTCAGGTTGGAGTGTCTAAAACCGTCAGTTTGGCTTGCGTTAGCCCTTTTCAAGTTGGAGCTGTCCGGCTAAAGTAGCCCCACTGTACCCTAGACTTGTCACCCAAACCCTCAACCAAATGTAAACCAGGACTTTCAGAACTCAAGAGCGAATGAAATTTGTCTTGCATGCTGCAAGTATGAACCCATACATGAGACGAGCAAGATCGACTGGGTTAGTAAGTGCACTCAACAGATCCTGAGACGCCTGGGTTGGAGATTGTGTTTTTCAGAGGAATAGAGATGATGCCTACCAGTGGGCAGTGTGACATTACCACTGTTGATACTAAAAACTCTTGCATGATCCCAATATACTATAATACCATAATTCCCCAGGTATAAGGTACTTAGGGTCATGCAGGATTTTCAGTATCCACCGTACGGCAGATGCGGCCTTATAGTCGCCTTAGAAAGACACGACTCCCCTGGCTCTGCCCTCCTAGTCCTCTTCCTGCTCCTCCTCCTTTAAATGGGTTTTCTTGGGGCTTTATGGGGATAATGGAAAAGAAAATGGAAACTGTTAAAATGGGGTTATACAAGGTTTAGGGTTTGGGGTTCACTCTGTTCCTCTGCTGTTACTGCTCCTGCTACAGGCCCGCATGTCCTTCTCCTCTGCCGGATCTTTCGAAAAGGGGCAAATGGCAAGCAAGCCCTCAATGATGTTACCAGCCAAACGTTTACCTATGTGACTGACTAAAGAATGGCTAACCTCATTGCTGGTAAGACCCAAACTACAATCACACAACAGCACATGTCATACGACTGGAAAAAGCCATTCAAAGCCTCGTCCTTCCGAAATTTGAGAACTAAGCCCGACCCCTGCATGTACTCATGCCCATACCATTGAACCATGAATTCAAATTCCTTAAACCCCTAGATGGCAGTTTCCATGTCCTTTTCCCTTTTCTTTTTTCTTTTCCATTTGATTCTCCATTATCGGCGGATAGTATAGCTTCATTGAAAATGAATTCCCCCCAAATCCTAACCCCCAGGGCAGGCGAAAGGCTACTGGAGGGATCCCCATCCAGAACCTGCGAAGAGAAACTCTCGCAAGCAATATGGGGGTGAGGGGTATACGGATTATATGGTTTATAGGTTATAGGGGTTCAGGGATTGGGTTTAGGGGTTCTATAGGGGTGTACAGGTATCACGTAAGGATTATAATGGATCAAAGGGAATGTCAAGTGGACAATGCAAAGGAGAGCAAAATGTAATCTGTTTTCCCAGAGCGGTTTATAAGGTTTGTAGATGGGGTTTCTGCAAACAAGGGACCGCAATATGGACCCCAATAGATTATAGTCCTTACTCCCAGAACCTTCAGGAACTCCCATATCTTAGTGAGGGCTGTCTAGGAGCTTCCAACATGTATAGAGCACCTTGTATCATACCCTAAACCCTAAACCCTGAACCCTAAACCCTGAACCCTAAACCCTGAACCCTAAACCATTAACCCTAAACCCAAAACTATAGGGATCCTTCAGAAGCTGGAAAACACTATACTACTATCATCCACCCTTCAAGCTTAAGGTTTACGGTTTAGGTTTTAGGGTTTAGGGTTTGGGGTGTAGGTTTTCAGTTTTAGGGTTCAGGGTGTAGTTTTTAGGGCTTAGGTTTGGGGGGGTAGGTTTTAGGTTCAGGGTGTAGGTTTTAAGGTTTAAGATTTAGGGTTTAGGTTTAGGGTTAATGTCATCCACCCTACAAGCATTCAGAGAGCAGCTTGGCATGGAAGGACTTAGCTTTGGACTTGGGAGGGTCCTGGGCTCGCATTTCAGGCTTGAGGCTTAGGGCTCGGAGGATTTGGAGGTAAACCTTGGGGTTTCACCCCAAACCCTAAACCCCTGAAGCCTAAACCCTAAGTCCTAGGGTTTTGCGGCTTCCTGGATGTACGGCTTAAGTTTGGGTCCGGGGCTTCAGAAACGTGAGGCGAAGGGCACGGTTTGATGGCTTAAGGTTGTGAGCGCCGCACGCCTGAGTGGCGGAGGTGGCTAGAGTCACAATCAGCCTCCACGCGTTAACTAGCGCTAGAATGAGCCTCAAAATGCCCAAAATGCCTTCGTTAGGGAACTGTCGCACATGAGGGCCAATCCTCAAGCTAGCTAGAGTGTTGGGATTTAGCCCTAAACCCTAAACCCTATGAGGGCCTCACCATGAAAAGGATGCCTGCGCAGTCTCATGCATAAAGCAGCCATCGTGCTGAGGGATGATTGTGAGAAGCCTGACAAAAGTTATATACAAGCATTTCACACGCCTCGAAACCTTCAGTCAAAACGACGAACTTAAAGCTAACGCCCAGAATGCAAACCCTCAAGTCTCCGAACCCTCAACCTCCAAAATGCATAAGCCCTGTGCTTCAAGTTCCAAAGCACTCCATCTGAACCGTCTATCTTTATCCTTGAGCTTTTTCGATGCCAGCGATCCCTAAGGAGCTCTTACATATGAAGCCGCCGCGGTAAGAGTTGTTTTTTGTTTACTGGTGTTTTTGTTGTTTTGGCTTTTGGGGTGTTTATGTTTTTTGCTGTTTGGGGCTCTAAGCCGCCGCATGTGCTACGTCATGCTACATTATAGCCCCCCTTCAGTAGATAGAATATGGGGTATATGGGGCTCTTATTATAATATACCCAAAGCCATATTCTATCTACTTAAGCGGGACTATAACCCCTAAACTCTAAATAATAGTTTCCATTTTTCCAATATCCCCACATTACCCTATATTCTATCTACTTAAGGGGGACTATAATTCACCGGACAGGCTAAACCCTAAGCCATAAACCTTAAACCCTAAACCCAATTTCACCAGACAAGCAAGAATGACATTGCACCTTCGCTGAACCAAAGTCAGCCACTCGGATCGCGCGAGAGTCCGGGTCGAGTAGGATGTTCTCCTTGAAGTGGGTGGTTGTCAAAATTATGGTCCCCTTTTGGGTACCCTAAATATTCGGTGCCGTATTACAATAGGTATCCAAAAAGGGACCATAACTTTGACAACCACCCAACTGGTGTCTATGAAGAAACTTAATTAAGCTAGGCTACGTACCGCAATATGGATATTTTTTTACCTAGTTACCTAGTCATGGTCAATTAGTCTGGGTTCCTTGCAATTCGCCCAGGATTTTTTCTAGCAGATTAGGTTTTAACACCAGAAGGATAGAGTTTGGTCCCAGGCCGTCCCATGTCCCCTGCTTTTGTAGCCCGAGACGAACTACACTGGCAGGGAGCAAGAGGTTATCTAGAGATGCAACTGTCAATTACTAGTACCTCCTTCGACGCAAGATCCTACAGCTGGGTACCATAGTTCTGGTGTCAACTTTAATTTCCGGGTAAGGGTGGCCTGCCTACCAAGAGGAATTCCGCGAAGTTGAGGAGCTAAGAGCGATTAGTAACAGAGCAAGTTTTTGGGTGAATGCAAAATCAAACGGAACAGGGCATGGAAAACGAAATGGACACCACTACAATATCAAAGTTTAAGGGTTTAGGGATACAATTTAATTAATGCAGAATCACATGGAGAAGACAACGGAACATAAAATGGAAACTGGCTTCATACAGGGGGTCATAATGTTGTATTGATTTAGGTAGCCCAAACCTCCACATAATTACAGGACCCTATTCCTAAATTCTAAATTTGGTTAGGGCAACCCCATCCGCTCATTGCGCCTGTCCTATCACTTAGAATCTGAATGTCTAAACGACACGTGTTCATATTGGGGAGGATAACCCCTTTTGCGCCTGGAGCCAACCAACACTAAGATCAACCGATCTTGGGCTTCATCCAATCCAGATACCCAGATGTATATTGGTGGTTGTCAGAATTATGATCCCTTTTTGGGTACCCTAAATATTAGGTGCCATAATAGGGATCCATTACTAAGTCCCCCTGACCCTCAAAGTACCCAGCCAAGGTACGTGGAAAAAGACTGAAAGTGACCGAGCTGCGGGTTTGAGATCTCGGTGGACAATTTGCAACCCATCCTGGATGCTTGGTTGGTTGGAGGTTAAAGTTTTTTGTTCAACCCCTCGGACTTTTACGTCTGCCATCGGCACGAGGTTAGGGAGGTTTAAGTTTAGGGCTAAAGGTTTAAGGTTTATAGGGCTAAGGGTTCCAGCAGCAAGGCTTTGTGTTCCATGGTCCAAGTTTCACATGCTCAAGACCAAGCCCAGCTCTTCCCACCATGGTTCAGGAAAAGTTTCTTCGAGGATTCTCCCGGGCGGCATAACCCCCCTTCTGCATGCAGTGTCCTGAAGATCAATGTAAAGCGGTTCTCGGGCCATCACGACACAAACTTTGGCAACAGGTCCCACCTGTCTTAATCAGTGCTCAGCATTGCAAGCTAATCCACTGAGAAACCCCATGACCAACCTACGAGTCGCCTAACCCTCCCCCATCAACAGACGAGCGTCCAGGTGCGCCAAAGCGCGCAGGAGTTGGAAAGAAAAGCATCGAACATCCTCGACACCTTGGGTCGATTGTGTTAGGGTTTAACGGTTCTGGTTTAGGGTTTAGTCTACTGGGCTTGTACAGGGATAATGGAAAAGAAAATGGAAACTAATATACTGTAGTAGGGTATATATCCGGGTTTAGGATTTAGGGCTTAGGGTTAGTTTGCGCACTTCTCTGCCAGCCTCTATACAAGAGCCTACCCAAGAAGAGTTCAAAACGTCAAACAAGCGCAAGTGTACTACAGGACAAACATTCAGGCGAAAAGGGATAGTCCTACAAATATTTCACTGTCTGCATTGGCCGGGGGGGGTTGGGTACACTAGGCCAGCATTCTAGTTCGCTCACATAGACCAACAGTAATTTGGCGCACCCTGGAGAAATGCCCCAGCAAGCCCAACATCTACTCACCAAGTTGGAATTGACTTTGCAGCCCATCGTACAGGAATCCTGAAAACCCGAGCATGCACCAGTAGCACCACGGAAGCCGAGTGCGCAGGAGTTCCATCCACAACATCCAACTGTTGGCGAAGGTGTGGATCTACTCCCCAACTACTGGCTGACTTGGGGTCATTTGCCATAAGCCTCATCTGTAGCACCAGCGAGGCCTGTGCAAACAACTAGGAAACACTCCGGCTAATGGGAAATCTTGCCAGGTAATCTTCTGTTCCCACAACACGGAGTCCAAACTCCAGCAGCCAAATCTAAACCTCCACTCTCCTTCCACTAAACTTCCACGCCTTAAGCGCCAAACTCTGGACACTGACCCTTACACCCTTCGACCTTCAAGCCATAGTCAAGACTCCTGCATCCAAATTTGAACTCTATTCAAGATGTACATCTACCCTCTGATCATAAGGTTGGAAAGGGACTCACGGATCGTATCAGTGATTGACGTGCTAAGCCCTTATATAGGACCCCAATGAAACATTGAACCTGAAAAGCGGACCCAGTGCACTGGACTCTAGGGCGCTCTGATCAACCCTGGCATTTCTGTAAAAAAATGGCGAACCGTTAGTAGGACACGCATGCTCCCTCTGTACTCTCTGTGTACCCCTCAGGTTCCCAAGGGCGCCTTGAAAATGGTCCATGTAATCCTCCTTGGACCATCTAATGCCCCTAAAGCCTACAACCCAAATCCTAAACATTGAGCTTCAATGAACCCTTGACCCCAAACGGTAAACCCTAAGCCACGAAAACCCCCTCAACCCCTAAACCCTCAGTCCTAACCGCTCAAAATCTATTCTCGCCCTAAACCCTAAACCCTAAATCCTAAATCCTAAACCCTAAATCCTCAACCCTAACCCTAAACACCCCCTTGGGGGAGGAAATTCCCAAGGTAATCCGAACCTTTGCCGGGCCACTCAGCGGCTCCCCACCTCGTCACCCAAAAAAGGATTAGGGTTCAGGGTTTAGGGTTTAGGATTTAGGGTTTAGGGTTTAGGGTTCAGGGTTGAGGGTTTAGGTCTAGGGTTTTTTAGGGTTTAGGGTTTAGGATGATACAGGGTTAATGGGAAAGAAAATGGAAACCCTAGGTCCCTTTAAAGGGCTTAGGGTTTAGGGTTATCTAGGGATCATGGAAAAGAAAATGCAAACCCTAGGTCCCTTTAAAAGGATATATGGGGTTATATAGGGTATATATATATGGGATGATATAGGGATAATGGAAAAGAAAATGGAAACCCTAGGTCCCTTTAAAAGGATAGATAGGGTTATATAGGGGCCATAGGGTGTATAATGGGGTTATATAGGGATGACGGAAAAGAAAATGGAAACCCTAGGTCCCTCAAAGGGATATATGGGGTTATTATCGGGTTATAGGGTGTATAATGGGGTTGTATAGGGATAATGGAAAAGAAAGTGGAAACCTAGGTCCCTTTAGAAGGATATATAGGGTTATATAGGGTTTATAGGGTGTATAATGGGGTTGTATAGGGATAATGGAAAAGAAAATGGAAAGTACTATATTATAATGAGGTATTGTTTTCTTGTGTGGGGTTTGTTTCGGGTTTTAGGGTACACGGGTTTCCGGGGTTTTGGGCTTAGGGCTTAAGGCTTTGGATTTAACATTTAGGACTTAAATTCTTGGAGTTTAGGGTCTGGGGTTTAGAGTTTAGCGTTCAGGGGTTTAAGGGTGAGGGTGTAGACTTTAGGGTTAAGGGGTTGAATTTAAGAGATGTTGGGGTGCTGGGTTCAGGGAGGTGAGTGTTGTATTAAGGAGACTTCCAGAAAACCTCCCATGAAGACCTCTGGGATGTGCACTATTCTCCAAAACTCTATCAGAAACAACTCCCTGGTGCTTGGGAGGGAATGGGGGAATGGATTATGGGGATTATATAGGGACTACTATAGGGATCCATTCCCCCATTCCCTCCTAAGCACTATAGGGAGGCGGGTCTCATCAGAAACGCGGGACTTCAGAGGTCCTGCAACTCAAAAGGAAGGTGCAGTCGGCAGGTCTGCTCTCCCATCCCTGCTATGGCCAAAACCAACCTTTGCAAGAAGCCCATACATTCTCCACAGCCTTGGCCCAAAAAAAACTCTGTGTTTTTTGGTGTACCCAAGTTTCAGAGTATTCTCAATGCAGCGCAGGCTATGAAACAGATCTCAGGCTCTCAGAGAGTTCAAGCCCATATCGCTACATAAGAGATCAATTCACTGAAGCCCTTACTTCCCAACAATTCGCAGCTCGAGACAGATTCTTGGCCGAGCCACCGATCTTTTGGTGAAGGTTCAGCGGCAAGTATTCCAGCACCATGCCTCATTTTCGTACCATTCAAGTCTGACGCCACGTCTAAGGATAGTATCTGCGTTATTGTGTGCCCCAGTATCATGGCTTTGCCCTCTTCGGTTAGGTTGCACCCATTCAAAGTGACCACAAGGGATACTTGTTTGCTTGCAAGGGCGCCCCTTTTTACATATATATATATATATTGTTATTTACCGCTACTGTACCGCTCTTACTAGGGGAGGGGCCCAGCTCACCTTCCACTACCCAAAAGGGACTCGGCAAACGAAAGGAAGAATCGGTCAAGCGGCTCTTGGACAATTATCAAGCTCTTTCTTGGGCTTCAGGGTCCAAGGTTTAGGGCGTTGGGTTTAAGGTGTAGGGGTAAGGTCTAAGATTTGGTGTGTAAGGTTTGGGGTGTGGGGTTTTGGGCTTGTTTGGATCTTTATCAGGGCCCTGCCCTGTATGATCGAAGATTTGTACAGTTGTAGGTCAATCCCCTGGTGAACCCTTGAGACACTACAATGTTGTTACCCTAAACCCTGAACCCTAGACCTTGACATTAGTTAGCATGGATAAAAGGCAGGTGTAGCACCAGTTTTCTGCTGCAGATTCTAGCTTGCCAGGCGCTGGCCAAATTACAGGGTTTAGGGTTCCTAAATGCAGCCAACGTGGGACTCTTCCCTCTATAAAACCACCATGTGGGCAGCGTGGGATTTCTCGCCATGTCAGCACTATCTGAGCTATTGTCTAATCTCCGGCTATACAGGACTATTGTAAGGGATATTCAGCGGGATACTCGAGGTTTAGCCTGTAGCTCATCTGAAGATTCTTGTTGCCTTGCAATCCGCATGAAGCCCCAGGGAAATCCGGATGTAAGTGGCAGTAAGTACGTCCAACCTTACGAACTTTACAGGCTAGTGGGGTTTTTGATACCGGAGGCATGGATCCCCAGCAACGTAATGGCACCAAGCGGCACAAAACTTTGGCGTCGCCCTCGCCCTGCTCAACGAAGCCTTACTTGAAGGCACAGGTGACTTGGCAGGTACAGACTCGGGCTTGCAGAGCAACTTGTATGTGAGCTATAGTCTAAACTCCGAGTATCCCCCTTACTAACACCTATAATCGTCCCCTATATAATCTCCCCTACACAAACCCTTTACGGAGTTTAGACTATAGCTCATGTAGCGTAACCCCGCAAGTCTCAGACTAGTTAGGCAGCAGCATCACTCCATAAATGCGAGGGGCCCTCTCATAACTTAGGGACTTAGGAGCCCCCCCGGATGAATGGGGATTAAGGTTTAGGGGTTTAGGGGGTTGGGGTTTAGGGGTTTAGGGTTTTGGGTTTAGGATTTTGGGGTTAGGGTTTAGGGTTTTGGGTTTAGGGGTTTCGGGTTTCGGGTTTTGGGTTTTGGGTTTAGGGTTTTCGGGTTTTGGGTTTAGGGGTTTAGGGGTAGGGTTTAGGGTTTAAGGGTCCATAGTAGAGGTCCTATCGGGATTACTTTAGGACACTCCCAAAGAACATGTTACGCTACTTACTGATTCCCGCCGATCCTCTGAGCACGTGACACGGGTGTGATTCAAGGTCATCACTTACCTACAAACTACCCTATAATCCAAGCATGAACTTCATGTTCAATATGTTTTCCATTTGCTTCTCCATTGTTCTGGGTAATAGCCCTAGACTCTAATCCCGTAAAAAAATCCCCTATCCAGCATCTCCTCGACCCGAAATACTCAGCATGTGGGACAACATGTTTGGGCTCCTTGAAAATGACACAAGGAGGTTGGCAGCCTTCATTCGGGGAAGGGATTGCCTGAAGGCATCTATGACATTTGATTTAAGTCATCGGGTACCTGCTTTGGTCTACGACTGCAAGTCTGCTTGAAGGCACGAGAGATGAACACGTCTCCAAGACCTCCTGCGCAACAGGCTCAAACCAAAGTTCCAGGAAAGCTTCGCAAAAACTAGCAAGACCAAACCTGCTATGCTCCTGCTACGGTTTCCCCTAGCCCCCCCCCTCATACTGCCCCACCTTACATTCCCCATATTTTTACCTAGATTGATTGGAGGGGGGCGTGGTGGCGTGGGTCAGGGGAACCCTAAGCCCTGATCTTGATGTCCAGCCCGGCTGCTGTCAATGAGCGAGACGACGCAGGAGTGCGTGATGCTCTTCCTCATTGAAGATTTTTCAAGGCCTAGTACTAAATGCTTGCTTACTGGTGGCTAGTTGAGAGTAAGGAAATATATTATATTTGGAGTATGTGGGGATTATGTTCCCGTATTACATACTTACTAACCACCAGCAAGCTTGTGTAGTCAGTGTCGTCCAGAATGCAAACCATTAGCAATTGTAACTGCGCCTGTCAGAACTGGAGCGCTTCTCTATGACAACCTGGGCCATTGCAGCTTCCTGTATCTTCATGTACTGTTCCGAAAACGCGGGGAACTAATGCTGAGATGGTCTCTTCATGGGAACTCAGTATGGACATTCTTACTATACCCTGCAGAGAGATCCGCACATGACAAGATGAAAGCTCTTCGGATGTCTAAGTCAGCTGCAAAAGGGAAATCTCCCGTGTCTTGTGGCCCTGGTAGGCCACCTCCTTGATAGCCACCTGCATTTGCTTGGGTTGGAAACGTGGACAAGACATGAAGAAAGGAACATATCCGTGCCAGCCCAAGTATCCGCATCACAGCCTGCATCACCAACACTTACACTACTTGGAGGTTCAGGCTAATTGTAACGAAATTAAAGCTGGCACACATGACCCCCTTACAATGATAGTAAGGGACTTAGAAACAGTCCAGTCTTCTCAATGGGTTATACGTGCACTTCTCATTGAGTGAGAAGTACCCGGAACCGAGATAGTGAGCATTTCGCCCATGGCTGTAGTAGGAACCTTGCTAGCTCACACAATGCAAGGTTCATTCAGAATCCCGAAGTTCACTCAGCTTATCATATCCAGTCTGATAAGTTCTCAGAATGGACATGATCCAGAGCCCTATATTGCCCCCCTCTAAAAAGCGTCTAGACACTGGCTCGCATTAAGGCTACTATCAAAGACGAAGCCCATCAAAGCTCCGTCCTTCACACTGTCGTACTGAGATGCAACGAGACTTTCTGAATTCTGGTACATTGGCCGGCCAGCAAATGAGTGTTAAGAATCTTTCCCGGCACGCTTACTACACCAGATGCAAGAGAGAAGGGCCTTGTGAATCGCTAGCCTTAAATGGCAGGCTGCTAAGATAAAAGACCACCCAAGCCCCATACGAAAGAAAAGACTTCAGATTTACAGTTACTATGGAACCCAAGGGTCCACGTAGGTATATGGTATATACTTAGGGCCCAAAGGGGTTCCCATATACCTACTTTAAGGCCCAAGTATATCCTATATACCCTATACCCTAAACCCTAAATCCTAGAACCCTAAACCCTAAACCCTAAAACCCTAAGCCCAAGTATATCCCATATACCTACATGGACCCTTCGGGTTACAGGAAGGTTCAAGGGAGCTCATAAGTGGGTTTGCCGGTCTTCTAAAGGAGCTCGCAGCTGGGGTTTAGGGTTTAGGGTTCAGGGTTTCAGGGTTTAGGGTTTAGGGTGTGGGGTTGAGGGTTTTTAGGGTTTAGGGTTTAGGGTTTAGGGTTCAGGGTTACCTAGACGCCTTACAAAGCGGTAAAAGATACCACATCTCTGGTACAGATCGCCATTTTAGGGTTACATAGGTTAACTGAGGGGAAGTACTAAGTCCTAGTCACGTAGATGGGTCCCCAATAGAACAGTTTCTATGTTGTTTTACCATTCCCCAAACCCCTATACACTGAGCCCTAAGTTGTAGCTTCACTTTAGGGTTTAGGGTTTAAAGGTTTTAGTGTTCAGGGTCCCTCCCTTAGTTTCCACCTCTTCCATTGGTTTAGGGTTTAGGGTTTAGGGTGTAGGGTTTCTGCAGTACCTACTAACGACCGGCAAGTTTACCTTTGATCCCAGAGGGCCACTACACCTCAGTCAAGGAGTATACCCTAAACGAAATCAGGATCCCTGCTATGAACAACAAAAGGCATATTCCTTTACTGAAGGGTACTAGGCCCACTAGGTATCCGAAGCCCTAGCTGTAAGCCCCTTTTGCCTACAGCTTAATAGTAATTACCCTTTACGTAGCAGGCATAACCCATACAACTATAGGTTATATATAGTAGCCTAAGCTCTTAACCCCAATCCCCTCAACCCCAAAAAAACTCAACCCCCTGAACCCTAAATCCTACAGGTAGCCAACAACCCTAGACCCTAAACCCTAAACCCTAAACCCTAACCAGCCGCTGCAGGTGCCAGCTATGTAGTCGAAGACTACGTAGCCAGCGGTTCCTTCAGCCGCGTTTTCCGGGTTCGAAAAGAAGGCCAATGGGTTTACTTACTGGTCCTTAGTACACAATATGGGAATATGGTATATAGGGAATATGTAGAGGTTATACAGGGAGTATATTCAGTAGGGAAGCAGTAAGTTTAGGGCTGAGGGCGTAACCACGCTGTTTACTTGGAGGATCCCGGGCACTTACTTATAAACCGCTGTACAGATGCTATTCCGGCTATAAGCCTACATATCAAATGTCCCGCACCCTCCAAGTAGGGTTTACGGTTTTGGGATAGCCGTTGAAGCAGCCGCAGTTTTGGGGAGTTATCGTAACCCATATCTCTGAACCTTGATCCCTAAACCTCTAAACCCTAAACCTTAATCCCGAAACCCTAAACCCCTAAACGCTAATCCCTAGTCCCTATAGAGCTGAAACCCTAAAGCCGAGATCAAATCCTCTACTCCTTACTAGCCACTACTTGGAGGGTCAAGGGGACTTCGGAAGTGGGTTTGTGTCAGGGGTAACGTGAATTACTGCATGGCTTACATACTTACTAACCCAAAGGGTCCATGTAGNNCTACATGGACCCTTTGGGGAAAGCAAGCCGTCGGAGCACTGAACAGGGCCAACTCACGTAGGGGGCATCACAGCTTAAACACAATATGGGGGTTTCCCAAAATTAGGGGTACCCTTTTAGGGGTCCCCATAATAAGGATCATAGTATTTTGGGGTCTATATTGGGGTCCCCTTATTCTGGGAAACTACCATATGCATCGAACAGAATTTCCAAGGAGGAACCTGTAAGCCTAATCTAGAAGCCCGGAGAAGCACTAGCAAGATCATGTAGACTCCTTGTATATATAATACCTCTCGAATGGGTATTGGCAGTATCAAATAAAGGAAACCGAGGTCCCCAGAAGCTTGGGAATCTTACTCGTAGCACTACTTAATCACATAACAGCACGATTGGACCTAAAATGGCCCTACTCCCTGAATGCAAAAGATAATGGTCCCCGTAGTAGCAACCTCCTCACCCCCCCTTGACTATGAATTTCCCCCGTTTTGTAATGGCACCCGAAACCCTAAACCCTAGACCCTAGACCCTAAACTATGTTCTGCGCATAAGTTTTTAGCGGGACCCAGTCAACCCTGCCTGCGGGTGTACTGTACCGGAATAGCTACAGGTTCACTCCGTAACCTGTGCGCCACGAGTCAATAGTGTTTGTTTTAGCCTGTAGCCCCCCTGAAGTAGATAGAATATGGAATTCTCCGTAAACCATGCCAAGATCCCCTTATACCTCAAATTCTATCTACTTAATGGGGACTATATTATATCCTGTCCAAAAACCATGCGGAATGTGATCTTGCGTGTCTTCAGTCTCCTCATATGAACCCTAATTATCTGAAACATGAACCTGCGGTTTATCGTGAAACTTGTAGAAGAAAGTCGACAAAAAAGCAAGCCTATTGAGACTCGACTGCTTTAAGGTCACCCATTTTTTCCGATCACCAGATACAAAAGCTCCCTTTTGTAGATGATTGTCCTTTCACAGCAAAGCTTTCATGCGTGTTTGTTAAAGTTGGGGGCATAGCATGTGATAGTTATCTGGCAAGCCTGCAGCTACGGAAGCTCTATTTCCATTTTGTTGGACGTCCTTTCACTGAGGTAGCTAGACGAGAGTGGGCGGTAAGCTTAGATCGAAAGGTGGTAGGTGGAAGGCTCCTTCATGCAGAGCTAAATGGGGAGTTGTCAAAATTATGAAGTTTTTGGAAGTACTCAGATATGGGGTGGCCGTATTCTGACAGGAACATATGCCTCTAGGCAGTAGCCCAAACCCACGCAACACCAAAGCCTACATCCTAAAGCCCTAGTCCTAAACACGAAGCCCTATAATCCAAACAGCTAGCAAGCTAGCTCTGAATTAGGTGTCCCTCCCCACCTCTGCAATTAGGATTTCGGGTTTAGGGCCTCGCCAGGGAAATGAGATCCCCTTCAACTGCACTTGACGAAAGTCCGGTGCGAGCTTCTCAAGAAGTGGCTTCCCTTTCTCAGCAATCTACTGGGAGGTTCACGATGAAAATAACTAAGTATAACTGTACTGGCAACAAAATTCTAAGCCCCCTAAGTCCCCTGATCTGAGTTTAAATGGTTTGTAAATAAGTTCTACTCAGGTTATCATTACCCTGACCTCCTAGTAATCCTTCTGTAGCATTCATGGGTCTTACGCAGGACTTCGAAGGACTCTTAACAATGCTTTGTGGCCAGCTCTCACATCAGAAGTCCTTCCTCAAGCCCTGATACTTTATCAGCGGATTCGCTCCTTGAGATTGGAGGGTCAGGGGGACTTAGTAAGTAGGTTAAAAACCCTAAAAGCCACATAAGAGTCCCAGTTCTCCCTATTATTAACCTACTTAAAGTTTGCCTGACCCTCCAAGTATAGCATGATGGAAGGAGGTTGAAGCTTAAGAGTGTGAGGCTGAGGGTTGGGATGTTGCTACTGCACTCACATGGTCAGCTCCTTAAACTGAAGCCTAATGCCAAGTCAACAGTTGAGACTAGAGATAGATATGCAAATTCCCAAACACTATAGCGCTATATTCATAACGGTAAGTGTAGTGGGATTTAGGTTATTACTTGGGTGCTTCCTACCTAGCCCTGTGCCCTACCTTGACCCTAAACCCTAAACGTCCTTAGTCCTAAACGCTGAACCCCAAACCCTACACCCTAAACCTTAAAACTGGCTGTCTGACCCAAATAAGCAGCTGAAAGCGATCATACATCCAACGCCCCAAGTCAGCAAGCTACAGGTGCTCCTCACAAAGGATCTAATACTACTCTTCAGAAGCTGACGGCCCATATCTCGCCACAGGGCAGCTCCTAAGTTGAATGCCAAGGTTCAGGGTTTAGCGTGTAGTTTCCCCACATCAGGGTACCCCAAAATAGACCTCAATATACTATAATCCTCAATAAAAGCCTTAGTATTAGTATTCCTGGGAACCGCAAAAAACTGTCCTTTTTGTGCCCCACAGCCCTGAACCCTAAACCCTCAACCCTATTTTGTGCCCCACAGCTAGAGCCCCGTAGAGGCCTTTCGCGGCTCAGTCCCTTCAGACGCGCTCGTCTGCTGAGCAAGGAACACTTTCCCGAAAGTGCCTGCAGTAAGCTTTATGGCTTTGGGGTTTAGGGGTATAGGGGTTAGGGGTTTAGGGGTTTAGGGGTTTTGGGTTTTGGGTTTTAGGGTTAGGGACGCCTAAGCCTCAAACCCTAAACCCTGATACCTAAATCCTAGCACATAACCCCTAAACCCTAATCCCCAGACCCAACTCCTTAAACCCTAAACCCTAATCCCTAAACCCTAATCCCTAAACCCTGATCCCTAAACCTTAAACCCTAATCCCTAAAAACAAGAACGGTGCGCACCTGCGTTTCCAATTTGCAAACTTCAGGATCCTATGCTTTACCTCACTTATGACCCTTTCGGGGGTTTGTCAAAATTGAGGGTACCTTCTTGGGGAGCCCTATAGGGACGATAATATTCTGAGGTCTATATTGGGGTCCCTCTATTTTTGGAAACTACCTTTTTGAACAAATCAAAGATTCAGCAAGTTCCAGATCTCTCAGCCCGGGAGCCTTAAACCAATTCAGGGTTTAGGATTTTTGGTTCTAGGGTTAAGGGTTTAGGGTTAAGGTTTTAGGGTGAAGGGTGCAGGGTTCAGGGTTTCGGGTGAAGGGTGCAGGGTTCAGGGCCTAAGGTTCAGGTTCAGGGTTTAGGGCTTAGGGTGGAACCTCTGCACCGAGTCCATGTCATGACCCTAAGCCCTGAACCGTACACTCACACCTCAAACCCTGAACGAGCCATTGCCACAAGCCCCAAAAGCAAGTACCTCACTAGCATATACGACTTTGTAGCCCTAAACCCTAAAACCTAAACCCTAAATAGCATATACGACTTTATAGGGTCCTTGTTGTAGGGGTAAGGGTGGCCACAGCCAACACAGTCCACATGAAAACCTATCTTTCCCTCGTCGTTCTCCCATTCCCTCGACACGGTTTAGGGTTTAGGGTTTCCTCAACCCTTAATAGTACAGTAGCTTCCATTGTCGTTGGCATTCCCCCCACACATCCATCATAGAACCCTCTATGCCCCGATTCTAGACAACCCAAGAAAGCCCTAAACCCTAATTAAACCGGAAACCCGAAACCCCCTTGCCCTAAACCCCAAAGCCCTAAACCCAAATCCCTAAACCCCCAAACCTCCGGATCCTAAACCCTTCTTCCCTAGATCCTAAACCCTACATAATTCCCTAAATCCTACACTCTAGTTCCCTAAATCCGAAAAGCAAAGCCCTGAACCAGCAGATCATTGCCTGAGCCGATTTGGGACTCCCTCTCATAGCGCCAGCGTTTCGGCGCTTCCTGACAATGGTCAAAGGTTGACAGTTTGGGGTTAGGGTCTTGTAAGCAGAGTTTGGGGTTTGGGGTTTTCACATAGGGATTGGGTTTAGAGTTTGGACTTCTAATAGGATTTAGGGTTTGGGCGTCTAATGGGGTTCAGGGTTCGGAGGTTAGGGTTTGAGGTTTGGGTTTGGGGTTTGGGGCTTGGGGTTACTGGATCATTCGGCTTCAAGGCACACATAACGAAGACAAAAAAAAAGAATCATCACATGGAAAATGAAGGGTGGGGCCACGGGGTCTGCTTTTTTACAACGCTTTGGTCCCAAACCCTGGACCCACAGACTAAGGACCTAAGGAGTAGTTGCAGATGGACTTCGTGCTCAGCTGATGTTGTCGCACAAGCCCAGTGTATAAATCATCTTGAGTTGTCCCCGGATGTATCTGGAATAAAACCTATATAGGGGCCCTGATCGCCTTTTGGAATTCAAGTTAAAGTCCCCATCTATACCAGGGTCCCCAGGCCCTAGGTCCCCTGTTTTGAGAAAACCCTATGTGCATGTGCATGTTTAGAGCTTGACATATGTCAGGTGTCTTCTCCCATAGGGATCGAAAGCCCAAACCATATATGTCAAGCTCATGAGATGCTTGTCCGTGAGCTACCAGTAACTACTGCACCAACTGCATCAGAAGGGCATCTGAGGGTCCGTATACTGAAGATCCAGAAAGTCTGCATGGTAAAGCATGCAGCTCTACACCGCACAATCAGACAACACTAGGTTGCTCGCGGTGTTGGGAGAGTGTTCCTAATTCACCTAAGTAGGCAGTTTGTAGCCCGAAACGCTCCAGGTGATGAACCTACACTCCCCAAAAAAAACTCCATGTATAGTTTCAAGACCATACAAGCCCTGTAAATTGACCTCAACCCTCATCACTTTACTCCCAGACCCTTGATCCCAAACCTGAAGAGTTCCTCCGTGAATCCTCGCACTTCATGCTAGTACGTCCAAGGCCCCTCCCTAACTCCTACATCCACAGTTACCCCAACCTCTACCACAGGAGATGAAGCCCCTCCCTCTCACAAAACATGCCTACCCCACGGTTTGCGAGTACTGTATATGATTACAAAAGAATACATGATTGGCAAGCATTTAATCATCAACGAGGTCTTGTAACAGCAGTAGTAGTAGTAGTACTAGTAGTAGTAGTAGTAGTAGGAGGAGCAGTAGCAGTAGCAGTAGCAGTAGTAGTAGCAGTAGCAGTAGCAGTAGCAGTAGCAGTAGCAGTAGCAGTAGCAGCAGCAGCAGCTATAGGGTTGGTTATATGGCTTAAGAGCTCAGTGCTGT